>JAUZNK010004242.1:10786-26655 GCA_035046665.1 Euphysa ruthae | reverse complement strand
CTTACTTACTTACTTACTTACTTACTTACTTACTTACTTTCTTACTTAATTACATACTTACTTACTTACTTACTTACATACTTACTAACTTACTTACTTACTAAGGTGGCCTGTAAACTATATCCATTGTAAAAGGTTTGGCTCACAAGGGAGAAGAATATCAACAGATTTTCAATGTCATTTGTGGGTGTAACATCATTAAAATTAAGATCGTCTTTGATGTAAAAAATAACACCTCCACCAGATCTATTTCTGTTTTTCCTTATGTATTTCCTTGTGTATTTCTCATTGATAGAGTTAATATATTCTTGTTGATTAAACTGAGAAAAATTAATCATTGCAGGTAAGTATATATGTATGCAAACAGAAGTAAATTTGTTAGGGTAAATTTTTTCAGATTACTTAGATATAAATAAAAAAATGACCTAAGTTGTAGCAATATTAATTTCAATGAATAATCAAACAAAAACAAGAATAAAAAATAATATAAAAAAATATGTAAATAAAAATTTTAAAAAAATTGAAAATAATGTTAATATAAAATTTGAGTTCAGTAATGTATATAAAAGTTTACATAATGGTATAAAATAATTTGTTGAAAAATGAACAATCTCAAAAGGATCTCAGCCAGCAACACTTTTAAAAGTTCTGCCAATGCACAAAACATGCGTCTAACTGGCTCAATTCCACCTCCCACTCATGCAAGAAAGCCCACTATCAGCCAAAATATACCGACAAAAAAGAAAATGGCCGAACTCACAGTGGAGGAAACTGACAAAGAACTAATTGTAGCCACAGGGATTGGCTTCAACATGGCGTTGCCCATACCTTCCTCGCAGTCACCCAAAGGTACAAACAAGTTGCCACGATCACGAAAAGTGCTTGCTTTCAGCTTGGGATAGCTCATAACTATACGTACTCGGCTAAACATCTTCGCACGAGAATGATATGACTTGGAAAAATTGGGCTTCGCCATATGAGAAACATAATGCAAAGGAGTGTCAATCTCGTAAACGTGAGTGCAAACGAATAAAAACAAAAGATGGTATGAGATGCATTTATATATAGGTTAAATTCTTATATAATACGCCAGAGACTTTTAGAGAACGTAACTTTATCCCTAGATTCACCATTTACACAAGCTTGATCACTTGAACTCGCCGACAAATCATTTAACCGGTATCATGCCGCCATCCGTCATTAATGGTGTCAATTCGTTTAACTTACCAACAGACGACGATCACTAAGGAGCAAAAATCGAAAAATCAGCTCTGGTAAAAACACTCAAATCCAGACAAAGCTGATTCTTTTTCGTTGGATCAAGTCACCAGAGTAGATCAAAATGTCCTGCAGTCAATGCTGTCTGCCATCATCGCTGGGAAAAAACGGGACATAATTCAAGAAAATCGGCATACACAGCGGAGATCTATCCAATCCTAGCAACTTCAGTAGAATTTTCAGCCTCTTCAATATAGCTTTATTTCTCGAACGTGAAAACATGTCTGTGTGCATGTAGCAGAGTCTTCCATAGTCGTAAATATGCTTGGGTATGTTAAAGTATACATGCTTCTTTATGGAAACTACTATCCAACATTAACAAGCTTCTTGAAAAACTAATGTATTTACGTCTAAACAACTTTCTGACAGTTCACAATTGCCTTAGTGAGCAACAGATTGGATTTCGTGCTAAACACTCTACCTCTCATGTACTTGTTAGTATTACTGAACAAATCCATGAAGCTCTTGATGCTGGTAAATTTGCTTATGATGGTGTCCTACAAAGTTCTGGATCTCTTCTCTTTCTAATTTACATAAATGACTTACATATAACTATAAGACACTCAACAGTTCATCTTTTTGCAGATGAATCCCTCACTTATTGATGGTTCCCTTAAAAAACTTGGAGTCAAAGACAGTAACTATTTTCGCGGCCTCATTGGCCATTTTACCTCAATAATAAGATATGGTACGGATGGTAGTTTAACCTTAATAATAAGGTGCGGATGAACGTTTATGATTAATAAGAAGGTACGGATTAATAATAATAATCACAAATCTGTAGCTTATTATCGACAATAAGCAGCCATTCGCACCTTATTATTGAGAATAAACCACATCTTTGTCTTATTATTGATGATAAACATTTACCTGCATGTGTTATTGAAATTAAACTGCCATCCGTACCATATTACTAATCATTATATTATCAATCATCTATCTGTTTCTTATTATTGATGATAAACTCCCATACGTGCCTTGTTATTTACAATAAACATCCATCCGTAACATTTTATTGAGAATAAACCCTGATCGGTATCTTATTATTGATGATAAGCACCCATCAAAACTTATTATTGAGGTTAAACTGTCACATGTACATTGTTACTGACGACAAACATCCATCCATACCTTATTATTGATGATAAACATCCATCCGTACTTTATTATTGAGGCTAAACTGCCTTCCGTACAATATGACTGATGATTATCGTCCATCCGTACCATATTATTGACGTTAATTATCGTTTATATAAACCCCCATATGTACCTTATTTTTGAGGTTAAACTGCTATCGATACTTTATTATTGATGATAATCATCTATTTGTACATTATTATCGGGGATAAAAATACATCCATACTTATGTGGAGTTGGCACAGTGGTAACAAGTTACTTGGTTATCATGTTATCTCTGGGTTTCTGAACAAAAATTATTGCGTAATGCAATGCTAGCTGAATTTAGTGGGGTTGTTTGGTTGAGCGAATTTCGTAGGCGCAAATGGACACTCTAAGTAAGTAAGTAAGAAATATTGTCTCGACAATTTGTTGGTTAAATACAATATTCTTACTCTCATTTCTCTCACCTAATTATTGAGTTTAAACTGCCATCCGTACCTTTTTATTCAAGTTAAACAGTCCACCCTGCTTATTGATGCTAAACATACATCTGTACCTTAATATTGATGATAAACCCACATCCGTACCGTTTTATTGATGATAAACCCCTTACGTATCAATATTATTGATTATAACTATCTATCTGTACCTTAATTAACAAACATCTATCCGTAATTTATTATTGACGATAATCATTCATCTGTACTTGATCCATGCTTTATTACTGAGGTTAAAAATTCCCCCATTTGTGTCTTCTTAAGTATAAACCTCTATCTGTAAATAGAAATTTAATTAATATTTTGCTCCTTTTTTTTTTTAGTTTTTAATACAATTTGAATAATTCTCTTGTCATTGCAGTATACACCATTTATCATTATTTATTTTTACTTTTTCCAATGCCTAAAACCGTCAGCCATTCATACAAATTTTTAAAATGAGACGTTGAAAACTCAGTCATAGCAACAATTGATGAAGAAAATCCATTCGTTATAAAAACGATGCTTATGGTTTTGCTATTGCTGCCACGTTAAACCAAGAAGGTCGACCAGTAGTCTTCTTCTCCAGAAAAGCGAACTACACCACTCTGCTGTCAAAAAAGAAGTGTGCTCGATATAAGCCATCAGTCACCGCCGACATGAAAACAATTTATGCTTATTTCAGATTAGAAATCTGTGAGCTTAATGTTTGATGTAAAGCAATCTAACAAAATAAAGAACGAGAAAATTAGCCGTTGGAGAAATGAAATCGGATGTTATGATTTTGATATCCAGTACAGACTCAGAGATAAGAAAGTGTCAGCTCATTCTTTTTCTCGTTTATTTAAACCTCGTGTTCTGAAAAACAAAAACAGTAAACTAATTAAAGCATCACAACCCCCCTTAGAACTATTTAGTTTAGACTTTAAAGGCCCTGTCCATTCAGCTTCATCCGATAAATATCTCACGATTACAAACGAGTTTACCGGATTGCCGTTTGCGATCCCATGCTCAGATGCCGGCGTGTCTACTCTAATTAAACGTTTGAGTTCCGTATTTTCAATATTTAGTTTGCTCAATTACATTCATAGTGACTGTGGTTCGGCATTCATGTCGCAGGAGTTGAAATTGTGACTGCATTCGAAAAACATACCCACCAGCAAAAAAAACTTTTTACAAACCTTCTGGTAACGGTCAATGTGAGCGATAAAATACAACGATATGGAAGGCGAATGTTCTTATTTGCAAATCTCAAAACCTTGTAGACAATGAGAAGTTGTATTATCAGATGCACTTCATTCGATTAAATCATTGTTATGCACTTCAACTAGCATGACTCCGCATGAACTTCAGTCTAAAATCTGTTTCAGGTGATTATATGGCTTCTTGGTTAGTCCCCGGACCTGTCTACTTAAAGAAGCATAATCGTTGTTTTAAATATGAACCCACTGTTGATTCCAAAATGGTAATGAAGGTACAGTTTCCTTGAAGAACTTAGCTCCATGTAATGATAAAATTGACAAGAACCTTTCAGTATAATCTAACATGACCAGTCATCCTGTAGAAACCATCCTGACCAACGATAAAATCCCAACCCAGCCATTCAGCGTTGATTCACCGTTACAAAACGATGATGTTGTCGTAAAAAATGCCTCCAATTCGAGAAATTACGCAGGTCCACTTGTCCACGTAACCAGCTTAGCAGAAACTTATAAGCTTAAATTTTCTAGTGGGGGAGAATGACTATGACTTTTTTATTGCATACATTTATTTAACACTTGCGTTTATAATTACTTTTCTTGTATTTAGACTTACTCAATAAAAAATTTTGAAGAACCTGAAAGGTTAAATTAGAGTCTTTACTTATTTACTTACAAAGCCACCTAAAATAAATACATCGTTGTAACATTAAATAACAATGTTGCTTTTTCTTAAATTATCACTCTTCTGCTCTTTAAATTTTCTATACAGAGGAAATATTTAACTACCTAATTTATAGGACTTGGCTGAAAGTTTCCTTGGGATGAGAAATTCTGCCTGGTATATTTGCCTCAGGATTTTACCCAGAATACTTGTCCCACCTGAATAGACAATACGAAGGGATAAGTATAGGAAATATTTGAGCCATGCATAAGATATTTATTTTCCATGCAGGAAAAAATTGGCAATCATTGACCATAAGAGAAATAAAATTTATTTTCTGTTAAAGCGATACTGTTAGGTATCTATATTAGAAATAATTCCATAAACTTACTTCAACAGGTGGTTAACAACACTTTTTTATACCACAAGATAAAATAGGGCACAGATTTAGAACTGCAAAAGTATCTTAATATTATGAAAGCTAATTTGTGCATAAAAAATGGTTCCAACTTAAATACATAACAGTTGTGAAAAAAACATTTGCTTGGAAGTTCAGTCCCGACACTCTACGCATCCTAAGTACGTAGAATGTTTGTTTTCTATGTTCAATTAAAATTTTTTAGACGGTATTGAGCTTTCTAGTTATCTAAAAATTTGTACTTTGCGAAATTTTGCATAATAAAATTTTTCAAAAGCAAAAACTTTGACTATGGAATAAGTCGTCATGCAAATTAAAGCCAAATAGTTTTAGAATCAGTTTTTACGCTAGTTGATTGAACTACATAAATGGTGTTGGTTTTTATGTTTTTTTTTAAAAATTTGCATTTTGGAAATTTCTCAAAATACATTTTTTTAAAACTCTACCTTGTAGAAAAAAATCTTCACACACCATCATTGAGTAAATATCTGAATCAAACAGCAAACTAAATTTCGTTTGAAATTTCAAGCAAAATTTCCCATATTACAGTAAGCCTTCTAACATAACTATTATTTAAATTTTAATAAAGTTACAAAAAAAAAAAAAATAATAATAATAATTTACATGAAAATAAATTTTTTATTCAAATTTACATTAAATTTTTTTTGTAGGAATAATTTTTTTTAGAATTCCTAGGTTTAAATTGAAGCAGCCAAAAATTAAATTTTTCATAAAAGAATATCTTTAATCTGCGCATACTCAAGTGGTATCCTTTTTTATTTTCATTTTGTGTTTGTTCTATGTGTTTATATTTATGTTTCCGGTCAACATCGTTCATAAAAATAAGTTTAAGGCGTTTGCCTAGAAAACTACATGTTTTCGTTTCCCTGCAGATTGCCATTTTTTAAATTATTAGGGTTCTTTTAAAGAATCAAAGGAATTACGTAAAAGTTATTCAAGGTTGAAAAATCATTGTGATAAGAATCTGAGTTTATCATTTTGGCACTCTTACATAAAAATAGAAGAGCGTAACTTCCCTTATGGCAGAATTATATTTGATACAAAGTATTATAAAAAACGGAGAAAAGATTTTTCAGTCAACTAATACTGTTCCATTATATCGAAAAACCCCATTAGAAATGTTCATAGTTTTAATATTGTCTGAAGAATTTTTTCTTCAGAAAACCTTAACTCAGAAACCTGTGACATCTTTTTATCACCAACGTTCTTTTGCATTCATCTTTGGAGCTATTTTTAGCTGCTTTCAACCCGACGCTAAAACACATTAGTATTTCTGTTTTACCAAGCCAAGAATTTTAAAATGATAAAGGATTTATTTTGGAACTTGTTTCAAAATTAAGAAAATTTTCTAGATTACCATTTTTTTGAAATCAAAAGTTTTTTAAGCTAAACCAATGGTATTACAGGTCTGAACCCTGAACAGGTTTCAAGCAATAGAATATAGTTTATTTACCGAATTAACTTCAAACGAGGTCTGTAAAGCAAGTAAATTTGCAAATAAACTTGAATGTGACAACTTCAATTGCACACGTCAAACAGTTCCGTTTATATTGGTAATTTAAATTACGGCGATATTATATATATTATATATTTATATATGTATATTTCTTTTTATTTTAATGTTAAATAAGGCCAGTTGATATTTTTTATTCAACAAAATGATTACAACACAAATGATGTAATAGAAAGATGTTTTAAATGGAATGGGCTATTTCAGATTTAGTCGGTATTTTAATAGCCCAATTTCGTCTAACAATTTATTAAACTATCCAAGATAGAAATAGTTTTTTATCATTATATATATTTTCCCCAGTAAAACTTTGGTTAGACCCCATGGATGAAACTGGAATGGTGCATTACTTACCTTCTGGTTGAACCTATGCGAAGTTTCACTTGTTTGCTACCTTCTATGACTACGAATTTAGAGCCAATATTTCACTTAAATAGTTTATTAATCATTACCTAAAAATACTTGGATGATTGGATTATATCTTAAAAATATTATCAACTTAGAGGACAACCCATTAACCCTCTCTAGCATCTTCAGAACAATCTCGCTTTAAAACACGATTTTTCAAATTCTTGTAAAATAGTAATATAAAATAACCCTTAAAATTTTTTTACTTCCACCCACACGCCATTTACTTCGACCCCATTCTATGTACTTCTACCCCAATGCCATGTAAGGATAAAAAATTTAACAGCCCAATTCTAAAAGCACACAATAAAAAATTGTACAATTTTTGAGCTTTATTAATGACCCCAGGGTATGTAAACATGTATGGTATAAAGGCTCATTTCCTCCATAGCTATTTGCAAAAATTCCCAGAAAACTGCTGAGATGTGATGTGAACTGTTACGCACCACTTAGTATGTGCAGCTTTCTAATTTGTGCGCCATGTTTTAAATATCTTGCACCATTTTGTATTTTTTATACGCCACTTTATAATTATTTTTGCACCACTTTGTAATTTTGAATGTAATTTTTATTGTGTGACATATTTATTCATTTTAGCTACCTAGTTGAATTACTTCAATTTTTTTCTACAGTCTTTTTCACTTAAGAGCAAAATAAATCACTTATGCAGGGTAGAGTAATGATATTTTCAATTATTAATAAGTGTTTTATTTATTAGAACTACAAACTAAATTCAATATTTTTAGTCGGTCTTGATATTTCACAAAGTAAACCAACCATGCATAGTTGAGTTTTTATACTTTCAATAATTTATGAGTACTTTAGTGATAAAGAAAACTTAATTGATTTATCGTTTTTAGTCGTTTTTAATAGTTTACAAAGTAAATCTACTATGCAGAAATAAGCGTTTGTATTTTCAATTATTTATAAAAACGAAATTTAACAACAACGATAAAATTAATAAGAATCTCCCCACCTGAGAACGGAAATGTTTTCCGTCCATGGAAGTATAGTCACTCGAAATAAAAATTTATTTGTTCCAACATTTCAACATTCGATAGACTGTGATGGATCCAAGATTTTTTGGCCTTGAGAAAACAGTATTTTTTTTTCCATATTTAAAAAAGAAAGTAGATGGGAGTTTTTACATTGAAACAATTGAATGAATCTTCATTAGAACAGAGTAACACGTATCTAATTCATTTTAAATTTTTTTTTCAAAATACCATTGTAAGATAAATCAATAAATCTATATGAAATGAATACGGTAAAACAAATGAAATCATACATCGACGTAAAGAAGTGTTTTTCTTTTAAAACGGCAATATAGTTTTTACTATAGAAAAAAAGAAAATTAAAATTATGATAAAAACTCTATTGAAGATATTTAAAATTTTTTTGGTTTGAATTCTAACTCTATAAAAACCATATATTTCTCATTATTTTTCAGGTAAAAATATATTTTTTTTCTTATATTAAGTGCTGACATCTTACACGAATATTTTGATGTATTTTTTTCCCAAAATACATAAAAATCAGATTAATTCCTGGTTACTGACCGATTATAAATGCAATGATAATAAAAGAATTGCTAATTTTTGTGACGTTTTTGCCAAAAAAAAAAAAAAAAATTAATAATAAATAAATAATACTTTACCAGCTTGCAACATTAAGCAGTTCACCAAAACTTTTAAAGTGTACTTATCAATTTAGCTAACTGGAACTTAAAATACTTTGGTTAAGTTTTCTAGGCCTTCCCTCTCAACATGTTTTTTAATTGCCTATTCGATTAATTGGTAAACCTTATTCTTTTTATAAATTCCTAAAATATTTTAGTCTTTTTAATGGTATCGAAATAGTCCATTTTTAGCCAAAAACGACCTAAAGTGACCAAATTGTAAAAAAATGTTAGCGCTAATTTTGCTGAGAAATAATCACTGAATATCACCTCTTTATCTATTTAAAAAGAAAATATATTTGATGTGACATTTGAATTTTATAAATGAAAAACCACTTCTTTTGTATTAAAGAAGTTTCAAGTAATGATTAAGTGAGGCATTGACCTATTATATTTTTAGAAAGTCTACTTTATTATTTAAAAGAACCATTGTATATAGAAGAATTCCATGGTCTGGAAAATCTTTTGTTGCGCACGGAACGTGAATATATTCTTATAATGTGTCATGTGATCAAATCTAGTGCAAACCACTAGAAAAGACGGCTAACGCGGGAGGGTTTTTACAAGGAGAGACTCTTTATATTATATTTGAACTGCTCGACAAAGATGTTCTTGAAAATTTTTTTCAAGAAATTTACATTATTGCAGCAGACGAGGTAAGACAATAGGATACAGCCATAACAACAGGTAGCTTGCATCTAAGTTCCAGAATTGCTACAGATTCCCAGAAAGTTGGCATCATTTGGAAAGATGCGAAATACTATAAGCTGAATTTCTGATGCTATCCCCTGGATGAAATATACAAGGATATGAGTTGCAAGTGCACCAACATCGTCAATCGTCTGTGTCTTCGAGATCGACATTACCGATAAGCTCATTCGAGTGTTTGTCAAATACAAGGTTTTCTTATATTTTGATTTCGTCAAACGACAAAATAACATATCTCTGATTGTCCATGCAATTTTCCAGCAGCTACAATAACCTCCTGGATAACTTATGGGCTAAAGCCAGATTTGGGGTGAAACACGGCTAGGTAGAATAAGAATTTTAGATGACCGTAACTTACCATATGCGGACACAGGCTTTGATGCAAGGGAAAAGCAGAATATGATAATCATGGGATGACACTTGAAAAAACCGGTTATTTTACACAAGATTAACAATCCGGAATATGTATATGCAAGTAGTATATGCAAGACAAAGTGATAGAATTTGTCAAAGGTTTCAAAACAACTTAACAAAACAAACACAAATCGCCTTGTGTCCACTGAAGGCGATAGAACTCATCATTTTAATTTTTTTTTGGTTTTATCGCATAGAATTTTATACACATTCAGCTCTATATTTATAGTTCTACCGCTATATATTTTAGCTCTTTTTTAACGCGATAGAATTGGAAATTTCTATCACTTTCTTTTATTGCGATAACCTGAAGTTTAAAGAACGCCAACCACGTGGCCTCATTTCCTGCATGTTCAGTTGGAAAAATTTCATGAAGCGAACATTGACAGAAGAAGTTCTTAAAAACATTTTATTACAAGAAGACAAGATGGAAAGTAAAAATTAGATTTAGAAAGCGAAGAATTTATTGCTGAGGAAGTAAGAAAGTATGCATATTTATACGATAAGTCAGAAGAAAATTATAAAAGAGTGAAACAAAATGCTTTTGTACTTGGTATTTTGTACTTGGTATTTGAGACCCAGTAAAGCCCAGCATGAATAAGGTTTATGTTTTTGAAATAATTTAATAAAAAATAAATAAGCTCATGACAAAAGTAACAATATAAAAAATTTTATATAATTATATTATATTCGCTTATGTTGCACAGATCATATAATTTTTTTAGTTATTATAACGCACTTGTATAACGTTTTAACTCACGTAAACATCATCCATCAGTTATATCATTATTTAACACTGATATTTTTGCTTATTTTTACTATAATAGTTTATAACAGTCTAAAATTATATGTGATAAGTATAATTATATTTTATTATTCTTTAGGTACAGCTGATTGATAAAAACGATTGGCAGCAAAAAATGCTAAAAGATCTGGTGCTGGAAGAACAGGTGTTTTGTACCACTTGAGGAAAAACTGAAAAAGAAAAAAAAAATGCATTTTTGAAGTGGGTAAATCAATTTGTTTCTTTAAAAGAGTCATAATGTAACCTTCCACTAGATCAAGACGAATTTCAGGACGAAGTCTGATCACTATCTGAAAACACAGAAGAAAACTTTGAAAAATAAAATTATGAGAACAAAAAAAACTGATGAGGAAGTTATTATCGTTAGAGAAAAAAACACGATTTGCTCCAAAAAGCATACCGAAATAGAAGAAAAAAACCAAATCAGATGATTTATCATTAACAATAAACAAGCACCTTTCAGAAAAAAAGACGAACACATGAGTCAACTGAAGATGAAGAGTCGAATAAATGAACTTGAGGTCATGTCTTAAACATATTTTTGAAAACCTTAGTTCAACTAAAAATTTCCTTGACTTTAACATCCAAGATAATCGGTCAGGATTTTTAGTTAAACCAAATTTGTTCTCCCGTTTCACATACACCAGTTATTTTTAACTACATAAACCCTAATCAAAGTTTTAATCGAAGAAAATTTCTCAGTTGATATTTTTAAATATACAAAACGATAACGCCAAAAGCTTTCCATAACAAAAAACAACTACTTGCAGCAAGACAATCTAAAATAAAAAAAAAATTATCTTAAAAGCTAATTTTGATCTGATATAGTCGTCACCCACAGCAAGAAAATTTAAATTCTTTATTAATGGCCTATATTAGATATTTTATCTAATATTTAAGTTTGATCATCAGAGTTTAGTTATCGACCATAAGAAAACCGAAACTAGATTTTTTCCAAAAAATTTGCCTCATTTCTAATTAAGTTAAATTTCATAAATTTTCGAAGGGAAATTTGCCCCTGTGTAAGAAGGGGTTTGTTTCTTTCCCTTAGGTGTTTTTGGACATTTTTTACCATTATTAAAAAGTTTAGGTTAGGGGGAATATTAAGTAGCTAAAAGAGGCGCCAGTGACAATGTCTTTATCAAATATATTGTCTTTTTTCGGTAGTTTCCTTCTAAGCTATCAAGTTATGGAACAAAGACAGGAGAAAAATGATTTTAAGGTAGCTTAAAGGCCTTAATGCCTTTCTATTCTGTATTTCGTTTTTCACTCTTTCCGAAAAAATTTGCAAAAAATAGTATAACAAAATAAATGTGGTTATCTCTAGAAAAAAGCTTCAAAACCAGGAATTAAGCTGTAAAAAAAGCTGAAACACAAGTATAAAACATTTCCTCTTATTCTCTACGCTATGATTGACTTTACAACTGATATAATTGTGCGTTAGATAAAAGCAAATAACTTATTTCAATTGATTCTTGTCGGACGGAAAAATACTAATACGCAGCTATTTCCCGCGGATTTTTTAAGCGCAACGCAATGGGTTCATTCTATTTCGAACCTTTTCTGGCTGAAACAAGCAAAATCAAAAATATAACGATATGAAAAATTCTCTTGGCTAGTTCACGTTGATTATGCTGAATCGTACAAAAATTTTCAACAGAATGAAATCTAAGACGCTAGTATTTTCATTCCGTGTTGTTATACCAATACCAATTGAAGAAGGACTCAATTTTCGTTGTGAGGGAAAGCAAAGAACACAACCACAAAGTGGGCTGAAACGCTGATTTGAGAGATTTTTGGTAATAACTTAAGAAAGAAAAGAGATGCAATGGTGGTTAATAGCCCGTTGGAAGCGTATTGACAGCACAGATTTGAAAAAATGAAAAAACTCATGAAATTTCAAATGTTTGGGTCTGGAACCAAGTTTCCTTATTTGGGCATTTCGGACCAAAAATGCATTATTTGACTATAACTTGAGAAATTAACATCATAAAATAGTGGATGATACCTTTATGGAAGCGTATTGACAGCACGAATTTGAAAAAATATAAAAATTTTTGGAGGTCTGGTGCTAAATTTCCTTATTTGGGCATTTCGTACCAAAAGTGCATTATTGGCTATAACATGGAAAATTAACATCATAAAATAGTGGATCGTACCTCTATGGTAGGGTGTTGACAGCACGGAATTGAAAAATAAATAAATTTAAAAAAAATCAATTTAAAATGTTAAGTAGGTCTATTATATATGGCATTTTAAACCAAAAAGACTGTAAATAAACTGAAACCAAATATTAACTAATCTATAATATGTACTAACTATAAACTCAAACTATGTAGTTATTGTTAAACTTTTAAATAAAACGTCGTCATCATGAAAGCAATTATCAATAATGTTTTTTTCCTTACAGTATCTGGTAGAATGTCCAACTTTCATTGTAATATTTACAATACGATCTTGCCTTTGCTGTCTCAAAATTAACTAACGGATCAGATCCAATCCACATTCTCTGAATGGTATCAACAAGATTGGAATTTTGTGAGTTTTTACGTGAAAGTCATGTTCTTATTGTCCTCAATATCTTATTGCTTCCCTCCAGGCCAGATTCATCCAAATTCCCTAATCCTTGTTTGCTATTCATTTCAATGAGCTCCCACGAATGTGCAAGAACTTTGTGAAGAGAAGGGGTTATACTGATCCACGGACCAAGGAGATGTTTGTGGATTCTTCTTTCAAAAATTTCTAAAAGAAACAAATAAAACTCCGTGCATAAATTCTTAAACTTTTCAACGTCTACCATAAGCTTGCTACTTAGTACCCTGATAATAATTGATAGGTATTGCCCAAACTTAGGAAAAGTGTCCCTAAAATTTTCTGGTAATAATTCACCAACTATACATCCCGGTTTATTTTGTTATGAAGAAGAGCTTGTGCTATGTTTCCTGTTCTTGTAGTTCCACCTTTTCCTGTGGCATCAGGAAAATCCCATTTAATTCCAGTTTCAGGCAGAATTTTATTTTGAACAACTGACTTAGCTTGCTTCAAGAATTGTTTATTATGGCTTAAAGGTGATTCTGACCATTCGTAAACTCTGGCTTTAAAATGTACCGCAGTTTTCATAAAGTGATCGAATGTTCGTGGTAATGCATGGAGTATCTGTACAGAAAGAACTGAGTTGCTTGGGATTGGTTTAGCAGTTTGTCCAGCTCTTTCATTATAATCGCCTTTCTGTTTCATAATCGAGCCATCGTCTTTCACCAAGTCATTAAATACATTATGCAAACTCTCAACAGTTCTTGTAATGTAAAAGCGCTCTTCTATTTGTTCTTTCTGGAAGGACTGCTCTTTCGACAACGTGCATAAGTCACAATAAGCTCCACCGGCACCAAGATAAATATGTGCTGCTTTCATATGAAGCATATATGATTGGATTGCCACAATCATTTGAAATTTTTTCCCCTGTTTGGATATAGTAAACCCTTCATCCTTCATCCATCCAAGCTTTCAAAGATTCTTGATGCAGTTAATTTTATAGTCTGAAATAGTGGGAAATATACACCAATATGTGGTTCTGGAAGGTTCAATGTTATGGGTGTAACTTCAGCTTGCTTCTCTCTCAGTTTATGCCAGGGAGGAAGAATATTTACACCAGCAGATAATAAAATTTTTCGCTGATGACCATGTTTGTCGACCAAGTGAGCAGTCAGTATAAATTGCAAGCGAAGTTTCAACAGGCAAATGGTTTTCCAATTCTGCTGTATCTTCCCAGAGCTTGTTTCCTATATCTCGGGCTTGCTTTGAATCACATCTAGTAAATAACAGGCCAAGTAATTTGGAAATCTCAATGTTTTCATCGGAGGCGAAACTACATATCAATTGAAATAATATATTGGTTCGACGAAGAATCTGTTTAAGTGATTTTTTGCTCTTTTTGGAGGTAGTGAAATTTCGTTTAGTATCTCATAATCTTTGCTATTTAAAACTATCTCATTGTGTGTTCTAAAACTTCTTACTAAAATGTCTCTTCATATATTTACTTTTAATTCATTCATAAATCGTTTTTTAACTTGTTTATATAATCTGGTAGGAACATGTCATTTCCATGAATAACAACACCAAGATTAACAGCAAGTATATTAATTGCAATATCTAAGTCTGGAGGCTTGAATCTATTCGGTTTAGCATTAGTGAATATCACTTTTACTTCTGCCCAGATTATCTTTGTAGTCATTTTTTCTAATACCTAAAATAATTAATAATGATTATAGCTAATACTTGTAAATTATATTATAGCTCGAATAACAAAAATTATTACACTTCTTTATAGATAAACTTTCATTTAATTTAATTAAAGAATATCTAGCTAAATATCATAAAACTATTTCATTAACTCCATTAGTATTGCAATACTGAAAATATGACTTGATTTTTAACTACATGTTTATTATTAATTTTTAAACAAAATAAAACCAAAACTAAAAGTAAAGAAACCCTTGCAGTGTAGAACATTCTATTTATATTTTATTCTATTAAAAATACATTTCAAAATAGAATTTCAAAAATATTTGTGTTTGTCAACTCAGGCATTAATAATTAAAGAGATAAAACTGACGAGGAATGTTTATATCATGGGTAACCAGATATCGGGAAGAGTATACGAAATTAACTATTAATTAGGTTCCTGTGCTTTTTAAGGATCTTTTAAGCAGAACTAACGAACACAAGCGCGCAGTCAAAAAATACGACACATCTAACGAAATCGCTATACACTCATGGGAAAAGATCATTCATTTCAATGGGATAACAAATCGATCATTGACACCGAACCTCGCCTTGTCTCTCGCAAAATTAAAGAAGCTATCTACTCCGTAAAGGAACCTAATCATATAATTATAATCTGGTTACCCACGATATGAATATTCCTCGTCAGTCCGCAAAAGTCTACATCCGTATTACTACGTCACTAATAACACTGGATTTCGAGCCTACGCTATTCCTATAAAAACCTTAAAAATTTTTAATTGTAACTAGCCTGATGTTAGGAGCAGTATGACTCCTGAAACATCGCTCAATAAAATTTTATAACTCATGACATGCGTTTTATCTCTTTAATTAGAAAGTAGAATGTTTACAATATGACTGTTCTTTCAATTATTTAACATAACATAACA
>JAUZNK010004242.1:0-10686 GCA_035046665.1 Euphysa ruthae | reverse complement strand
TAGCACCCATAAAACATAACATAGCACCCATAAAACATAACATAGCACCCATAAAACATAACATAGCACCCATAAAACATAACATAGCACCCATAAAATACATTTGCAGCAATTATTTAAGGAAAAAACCTTTTGATAGCTGAAGTTTTATGAATTAATCGATTTTCTTAAATTAAAATTTTGACAGGTCTGGAAAATTGCCTTGAATGATATATTTGAAATATTAAAATTTAACCCAGAAGGCTATTTTTGGGACTAGTTTTTTTAAGTTACAGGGTTTCAAAGCTTTCGGAAAAATATATGTTACATAGGTTGCTGCCTGGGGTAAATAAAGTTATTCATTGTTCAAATTTTCCCCATTCTTATGACATTTTTTTCATGAAAAACCCTCTGAAACAATATTTTTTCGCCAATTTGGCCCTCGTGTAACCCTATTTTATTACAGAGTGGCTACCATTCTTCTCATAATACCTTGGGATATTACTAAAGCAAAAAAAAAAAAAAAACACTTTTAAAATTTATATTACAGATTTCAAGTCAAATCTTACATTTTTGGTCTTCCAAAATTAAAAAAAGTTTTAATTCTGAAATTTGGCAATGTTCAAAGAACCATAAATTTTGAACTGGAATAGGTATTGACCTAATTTTTTTTTACTGATTCACAAATTAATCAGGCTAACAAAAACACTTGGTTATTTAGCCATTGTTGAAACTTAATTTTTTCCAAATGTCCCTGTCTCAGCCCACTGTGAACCGTATTGATGCACTAACCAGCTTTAAAAAGTTGATTGATAGGGTCGAGAGTATCAATGCTATTAAATACGACAAATTTTTTGTTTGGAGCGACGGTTGTGCAGCACAATTTAGATCACGTTTGTTTTCCGTCTCTTAGCCTATCGTTTTTTTGATGGAGTTAAGTTGAGTTGGTTTTACAATGAGAAGATTTAAGGTAAAGGCCAATGGATGGTGTTGGTGGTACCGTAAAGAATGATGTTTTTAGAAAAGTCAAATTAGGTTTTATTACAATTGACTCGCCATTTCAATTTTACGAGACAATCAAAAGTTATTTGCCGGCAATCAACTCACTCTACCTGTCAAACGATGATATTTTTGAAGAACCAGAGAACATCGAGCAAGGTTCTAAACCTATTAAAGAGACACTCTACATTCGCAAGATTTAACGTTGCGTAATGAAAGGAATCTATGGTCTAAAATTCTTCTATTTGGTGGACGATTAAAAACCTTTCTTTACGCAATGGTATGCAAATAAGAATGCCATATTGTTATGCGGTCACGAAGATGGAGAGGTTGATAGCAAACATTGTGCTGTTTGCTTCAACAAATACGTTGGGTCTGAAGAATGGATTCAGTGCCCGGGATTATGTCAACAGTGGTTTCATGAAAAATCTTTTTAGAATTGAGTTTTAAGTTTATAAATTTCATTACTAACATGTACAAAGTTCCTTTATCAGTATTATCAATATTTAATTCCTTTATTAAATTTTTATCGTTATAACTGTTTTATTTAAAATGTTGATTTTTTTGTTGGACGGAATTTTGTTCCAAAACCTGTATACTCCTTCTAATAAGAACATTCAAATGAATAGATACACAACATTTATTTTTTTTTTTTTGACAAATTGATATTGTATAATTTTTTTTAAACTTTAAACTTTAAATCAGAGATATTTTGATAAATTTTGATTAAAACTCAGTATTTTTATTGGACTTAAAAATAATTATTTTTGCTGTTGAAGAAAGATTTTAGGAAGTAGAGTCGTTTTTTATTCATAATTTGTTTTGTGTTACCTTTTAGTAACCCTTCATGTTCCTTTTTGAACAAGCATTACCAACATATGCAAGGTTAACATTGCTTCTGTCCGACAAAAAAATTCGTTCCTAATTTTGAGCTTAGATTTTAAAATTTTTCATATAATTTGTTATTTTTTATGTTTTTATCTCTTTAGTATAGTCGTTTGTTCCTTTTGATTTATTTAGCATATTGTATGTAAATATTTTTTAATATAATAAGTAGTAGCAGTTCAATATCGTAAAAAATCTTATTTTATCGATTCCGTCCGACAATTTCAGTTTTTGTGAGATTTTCAAGAAAATAATAAAAGTCGAATACTTTTTTTGGTTTTTTAGGTTAGAATCTGGTCCACTTTAGTCGCTCAGTACAAAAAATTTAACTTCGATCGTCCATAAACTTTTTAACAGGCCTCCTTTCTATCGATTTTCCATCCAACAATTAAGCTAAGAATAAAGACGTAAATTAAAACTAGTCACTTTAAAAAACGTGGCTTATGTTTTTATGTTTTTAAATTAATGATTCTAGTTTATTTTTTGAAAAATCCGGCCTAAAAAAACTACCTTCAAACCGGCATATATTGGCAGGTACCAAAAAAGAAATAGAAAAACAAACAAACTAGATTGATTCTCCGTCCAAAAATGTTTTCTTTTAAGACAGATGAGTAATAGATACAGCTGTATACATGGAATAAAACGCAGATATATAATTGATTTTTTAAATCTCTCTTGCTTTATAAAAAAAAAAAATAAATAAAATAAAATTCTTAAGACTGAATACTTACAAGGAGATTAATTTTCCTATAGTAATAAAAGCATCCAAGTGCTGTTATCACAGATAACTTGAACGCTCTGTCCAAAGTTTTTTAGACATCATCATATGAAAATGATCCATATCTTATCGCATATCACACATTGGTGGGAAGTGTAACAAGGATATCCACCTTTCCCTGGTAGCTTGAAGTATGGCCTTTTTGCTTCCAATTTTTCAACTTAAAAGTTTTGACAAAATAAAAAAACATTTTGGGTACGAATTTAGTTCATCGCTTTTTTTGCTTGATACCTGAAAATACAGCCTATCGATTTAAATACCCTGGTGACTCCACACACAAATTCTAAAAGGGTTAAAGCCGAAGTTACTAAGATTTTTTAAGTAAAATAATAATTAAAAACAAATTGCTAAAATCAAAAGAAATACATCCCTAATTTTATATCATATTTCCGATTATTTCCGATTTTAAGGAAAAATTACGATGAGATTTCAGAAGAAAATATTGACTAGTTATTATAGCAATTCTTTATAAAGTAGCTTTTATAACTTGGTTTTTGTTTGTTTTTGTCAGTAGCATTTACATAGCATTTACATTCATCGCCACAGCAGCTCTGTACTAATGAAATTGTACCAAATATGGTAAAAAAATTTCGGCAATTATTAGCTTTGGAGAGTTCCAAAGATTTTTTTTGTACACTTGTATCATATTTCGTCAGTGATCGATTTAAATATAGTTTCACGTGTATTAAATTTCCCGAGTCGTGTTATTATCTTAATTTAGGAAGAAGAAACGTTTTAATTTTTTCGCTGTTAAAAATTAATTTAATGCAATTTTTTCTGCGCAAATGTGGAAATTAAAAAAGCAATAATTAAATTAGCCTGAAATGTGGCATCAATTTTTGGGAATTATTGGTTTATGAGTTACCTGGCCA
The DNA here is from genome assembly GCA_035046665.1 of Euphysa ruthae. Classification (NCBI taxonomy): domain Eukaryota; kingdom Metazoa; phylum Cnidaria; class Hydrozoa; order Anthoathecata; family Corymorphidae; genus Euphysa; species Euphysa ruthae. The sequence goes on along the minus strand of JAUZNK010004242.1, from coordinate 7,173 downwards.
TCTGTTAAGGCATTTTCATTAGTTTAACAAAGCATACGATAATTTCTTATTTCAATTAAAGTTGCCTATTCTCCGCGGCATAAGTCTATATCGTACATTAAAAGATTTTATATCCAATTTTTATACACTATCACTTAAACGAACAGTGCTTCGTTTGCGTAGCCTCTTAATGGCTGATTTTTTGTATGTAATTAATTGCTCCTCACTTGTTGGCCAGTGAGACTCATTTCGAACGATACTTGCTTCATAAGTGCTTAGACTGTTTTTCATAACACGGATTGGCTTCATGTGCAAAACAAGGTCTTCTCGTTTCGCAAGGCTAAAGCACAGTTCAGCGACGAGACACAAACCTCTCGTATCATGACTATGTGTTACGAACAAAAGATCAGCTGTTGGACAAAGCACCACGTGACTATAATTATGCGCGGCTTTGAATGTAACCATTTTAAAAACTTCCGGCATTGCTAATAACGAGGAAGTGAAGTTTTGTAATTGGTTACTGTAATAAATGCCTGTTTGAGTTTCAGTAAACAGTGGCCCGTTTTTTTCAACTAAACCAACCTTTTTAACAAGGTTTTCTTTTGCGTATTTTATCAAATCTTTCTCTTTTATTTGCCATATATCTAAATCCAAGCTGGAAATGTAGCGAACATTGTCCTCGTTTCCGTCCATACATACACCGTATAAAATTCCAAGATTTAAGCTCGATATTTGCTTAGACACCAATAAACTTTTTGGTTCAACGGAAGAGAGAGATTCTCGAGCTTTTTTTGCCCAACTCCAAGGTTTAACAATCGGGTAAATATATTCTCTAACGTCTGTAAAGCTAGGTACAGATCCAACAGAAATTTTATAGCTTGTAGGTGATATATGCAGCTCATCAGGACTTGTTTTGCGAACAAGTCTGTGTATTGGATTCATCTTAGAAGCTAATAATATAATTCTTATTCCAAATAAATATATACGTAAAAAAAATATCCAATGTGAATCTATTCGGTATAGCTCTTTATAAGGTACATTATAGCAGCATATAAAATATAATTTAAACTGTATTGACAACAAATGTTTTCTTACTATCAGGCGATCTAAGCTCGTATAAAAACAGATATTGTTTTTATCCGATATATCGGCACGTCGTTATATAATTTCAATAAAGCGTAGAAGCCTTTGACAGTTAGTTAGTTATCTTTAGAAGATAACAGCATCTATACGCTATTCTATTGATTATTTTCTACGTATGGTATGTTTGGTGATATATAAAAAATAATGAAAAGAACAGTTATAAATACAATATTTTGCTTTGAAAATATATTACATTAATGTGCTGCACATATAATGGAGAAAGACCTTTATAAGCCATGCATGTTATTTGATAATAAAATACTGCCTATTCTGTCTAGGTAGCTGCTTTTACCTAAAAATGCTCTGGAAGAGTTGGCAACAGCTTATATAGATAGATAAATAAATTGGTAAAAAAAAAATTAAAAAAAAGCTTATTTTTAATGATTTTTATGAAGTGAGTCACTTATATAGCTGATAGCTGACCAAAAGTAGTGATTTTCAATTAGCAAATTTTTTTATTTTAATGACTTGATCGTGAACAAGAAAGTGAAAAAATCTTCCTTGAATGACTATTACTATTATGATAAGAATTGCCAGACAGATTTCTGCTTAATCTGAAAATTGATGTGTCAGATGGATAGTTTTTTGCTCCATGATAAAATTATTCCACTCAATAATACACTGATATTCATCGATCATATCTGAAAATGAGGTTTCTTTAGCTTTTTAAGGTCCCTTTTTTGGCTTTAAAACTAACCTTTATTATTAATCTGAGACGGTTCAATCGAATTTAACTTATAAGAAATTAATACATCTGAAATAGAAATAATAGCAATGAATGATAATTCAAAGCAATGGATATTAGAAATTTAAATCTCTGTAATAATTTAATTCACACTAAACTTATATATGTTGCTCACAAAACATGTATAGTTTATACTCACGAAATTAAGCACTTGGAAATCAATATATGTAAAATTAATTAATAAAGTTAATTAGTAAAGAAAAAAACTGAGAAAGATTCTCTCAAGGTTATGGCTCTAAATAATGAAATCGCATAAATTAGCAAATCTACTCCCTCGTTCTATAAAAATTCTACATATGAAAAATAAAAAAGTTTGTTACTAGAACTCTTTGAGGGTGTGATAGCTTTTTTCTAATGACCTTGGCTTCCAATACAATTACACTTTTTTTTTGGCTTTTTTTTTCCTTTTTTCTTTTTTTCTTTTTTTTTCCTGAGACACCTACAAATATAACTAAACAACTTCTAAAGCAAGAAAAATAAAATATTTATTCAGAACAAAATATTTGATCACCCAGGAGTCAAATATGGTTTCTACAACTGTATGTCTTATGCTGTTATTTAGAAAAACATTAAACCGGAATTTGAAATTCCATCATGCGGGCAAGAAAAATTCAAAAAATTTGGCACGTTGATGTCTGTTGTCCTTCGTGTTATGTCATCAAAACAGCAGTTGATATTGTAACATCCAAGATTTTATGCACAAAATTGTGTATTCATTCTTGATCAATAAGTCACAAATAATATCTACCAGGATCAGTATAAACTTCTTAAAATCAAAGAAACTGATTTAAAGATTACAGGATAAGACATGACTTGAGAGGTGTAACGGGATCTTACGCTCAATTCGCACAAATTTTTCAAGAAAGAATTCTCAAAACTCAAATTTTAGGATACTTTAAATAGAATATGGACAGCTTCAGACCACCAGTTGTTTTTGAACATTTTAGTTTCAAATTATCTTGTAAATATTGTAAGGAAAAAAGACATTTAACTCACTAATTTAAAAGAGGCTGGGCTGAAAGAACAGAAAAACAAGTTTTAAAATTTTAACTATTCCTTTTTGAGTAGTTTATTGTTTCCGATGTCCAGCCTATATCTATTTAATGAGCCCTTGACGACTATTGCAGTTCAAGATCTTTGTTAAGCCAATATTCTCTTTTTAGCCCGAAATGCTCAAATAATACTACACAAGACTTGAAATGATACTGGACTATACTACATGACATGAAATGATACTAGACTATACTTCTGAAGTTTAATATTTTGGGAAATTTTTAAACAGCAAAATTTTGTACTGGTTTTGATTATTTTCTATACCAGTTACTCATTATAAAAAGTGTGCTTACTGGTAAAGAAATTGGAAAAACAGGCAATAAATATAGTGTTAATAATTAATTGGTAATTAATTATTAATTGGTCATGCAAGATGTTTTGATTATTGTGGCATTTAATTTTTGAAAAATAACGTAATCATGTGATGTATTTTAGTGCCGTATACAAGGCCATAAATCTTAATTATGGGCAAACCCACACACGTTATAGCTAATGCATAAACAAGATAAAATCAGAAAAAATACATAACGAAATTTTTGAATGATGCTTAATAAAATATTTTTTTTAATCTAAACTTTGTTTGCTATCGCCAGTCCATTTAATGCGCTTTGTAAATGTGCCTCACATAAATATAGGTTTGTATTAAATACTACTTTTCCTTCTTTTAATTAGATAAACATTTAAATCTAGTTGTTGTTGTAGGTTTGATTTTTTTTATAACCACAAAAACTTTATCAAAATATATTTCTCCTCTCTTTGCGATTAATGATGACAAGATAACTGCAAAACTAATGAAATGTCCTGTCATTTTAAAAGAAAAATGTAGGGATGCTTGATAAAGCTATTTTAAGCATATGAAAATCTAATAAGATTAAGATTCCCCGTTGACTAAAATAACAAAAAGCACAGTATCATATTAATCTAAAGAAATAGTAATAAACGAGACGACCGTAAATGCTTGATCAAAAATCATGATGACATATTTAATGAAATTTCTTTACTTTACCGATACTTTGGTTCTTATACAACAAAAACTTTCAGCTTTCGTTTTCGTTTTGAAGCACTTTTAAGTTTTACTTCTTTTTTGTTTATTGGTCACTACGAAGCAAGTTGACCGCTAAAGTGTTCGAAAAATATCATGGTTTAATGTTTTATATATTTAAAAAAAAAATTGGTAGGAATTCTTAAATTTCAACTGCTGGATAAATAAGTAAATAGTAAAGTTTATTACCACAATACTATTAAGAATAGCAATTTTTGAACTTCTAATCTTATTGGTTATTAATGTTCCAAAAAGGGGAATGTATGGTTGACCAAAATATATGGAGATGCATTGAAACTGGCGCTGTTTTTGATGAAAAAAAATCATCAGATTATTTCCGCGTTAAAAGCGAAGAGCTTTGAACACCGGCCTTCAAAAGTCATATCCTTTTTCTATCTCTAGCATTTGCCAACTATGCAATCGGTAAAAATATAAATACACTTTTACAGAAACAACTGCCTTGTAAGCAACTATTGTTTGGGGTTTAAGATCTTAGTTATCTTAGAAGTGGTCTCATACTTAATCAACCAATTAAAAATCAGATAGATATTTACTTTGAACGTTAGATATTCTGATTATAAAAAACTCTTATTTTTCTGGGAAAAAAAAATTTATTTAGGGCTATCCTTTTTTTTTTAAACTAAAGTAACCATTAAACATCTTAAAAATGATATTAAATTGAGAAATATAGTAAGCTACTTTGTGTGCTGAGGCATGAACTTGGTGCCTATAAAAAAACTTTACACAACGTCATTTAATTATTCAGCCTTCAAAATAATTTTGTTAAACGCCACTATACATATGTCACTCGGGTAATCTTGTAAAGTTAATTAACGTTACTGAGGAATCTGCGATAAAATCTTAAATCTAACAAAAAAAAAAAAAACGTTATATACTCATTACAATCTTTTTAAAGTTTCGCCTTTAATATCAAATTTAATTCCATTAGCAAGCTGCTAAATAATTAATCGTATTAACCAAGTGACTACGAATTATTTTGTATAGCTAAATTTTTAATTTCTTAATTTAAGTACGCTGATAAATTATATGCAAGCTGATCGCTTTTATTTAAGAAACATTCTACCCAACCTACATGTTATTTACAAAGTATAAGAAAAAACTAAATGTTTTTTGAAGCGACTTTATGGTTTTACAAACTTATCTGAACACTAAGGATATTACTACATGTAGCAATCTATTAGCCCATATTTATCGAACGGATTTTTACCGCCAAACTTTTGTCTGTGAAAAATAACTTTAAATGTCAGTGGATGTGGTTCCATGGGCGAATCCAGAGTAGATTAGTTCAGATATTCTGGTAGCGCAAAATTCAAAAATAAAATTTTAACAGCGAATATATATGCTATCGTCATCGAAGATGAGTCTGGTGTAGCAAGAGCATTACACGTTGATAAACTGCTCTCGCAATACAGTTTGGAACGCTTTCGTTTTTAAATTGGTGAGTTTTTTTGGTTAAAAAACCTGGAGAACAAATGACCAGCTCAGTCCACTTTCGTTTTAAAAATAGGCAGTTTTGATTGGTTAAAAAACCTGGCGATCAATAGAAACTCCACCTTGTCCGATTTAGACTGGACAAGTATTATCAAACATTTTTGGTTTCCCCATGCTCTCTTTCCCAGACTACTAGCAAATGTTAAGCTAAGGATATTATTCCAAAAAGCAGTCTTTTCAGCATGACATCTTTTCGAGGAAGTATGTTTTAAAAAAGTGAAAGCTGGTTTTGAAAGCAATGACTGCGCTGCGTTATTCGTTATATACGAAGAATTGAAAGCAAAAGCCAGAGAAGTTGATGGTATCATCATCATGTTGACATACCTTATTATTGACGCCAAACTCTCAGCCTTACCTTATTATCGATGATAAACATCCATCCGTACCTTATCATTGAGATTAATCTATAACAACAATAACAATAAAAATAACAAAAGCAATAACAATAACAAAAATAATAATAACAACAATACAAATAATAACAATAATACTAATGATAACAGTAACACTGATAATATTAATGGATGAACCTATATTATGGTGAAAAATGTCCTTACTTATTTGCTGATTGTCGAGGATAATGCTTTAATTTTCTAATGAAATTTGAATTTCGGGCTGACCGAAACCTTAGCAACCGAGACGCTTATCAAAGAATGTAAGTTAAAATGTTTCCTAAAATTTTCTGAATATTTTTTTGACGTTATTTATTTAATATGGGAAAATATTAGAAAAGTCATATAATCTTTTAGATGATGACAAATTACATGTGGTGTTTCTCAGGGTTCTTTTTTGAGACCACTGCTTTATCTTGTCTGTACCAACGACATGTCTAATGATGTATTACCAACCTTTAAACTTTTTTCTGATTACACATCTATTTTTTCCATTGTAAACTGCATTGAAACATAATGCAACAATTTTAACAGTGTTCTCAATGTTAACGAAAATTGTCATACCAGTGGAAAATTTCTTTTAATCCTGATTCTGATTAGCAGGCTGCTGAGGTTATTCTTTCACGAAAAAGAATCTCATTTATTCAACCGTTTCTTTACTTTAATAACTCTCATGTCTCATATCTACATATCAGAAGCATCTGGATTTGTTTCTTGACGAGAAACTAAAATTCGATCATCACCTAAGTGATAAGATGTATAACGCTAATAAATTTATAGATTTGAACAAACAAATTTGGCGCACTTTGGGCAGAAAATCTTTGCTCACCTTACACAAATCTTTCGTGCTTCCCCATCTAGATTATGTTGATGTAATATAAGATCAGCCACATAGCAAAATTTTCTACAACAGAGTTGAATCTGTACAAAACAACGCCTGACTTGCAATAACCGGAGCTATTAGCGGAACATCAAGAAATTAATTGTACCAGGAACTTGGACTAGAGAGCTTGCAAGGAAAACGTTGGTACCGTAGATTAATTTTGTTTCTTAATATCGTTATAGTAAAGTAAAAAGTAAAGTAAAAATCTTTATTTTAAATCGGAAAAATTACAACGTTAGTAGAAAACACTAACCAAATCCAATTGTAAAAGTATATAAACTAAATAATATAATAAACTAAGGGTTAAAAGAAAATAGATCTATAATTAAGCACAGATCTTACATTTTCAGTAGATATCAACATGTTTAATTTCAGATTTAAAAGTAATGATATTTTTGCACATTTTAAGGGGCTTAGGTATTTT
>JAUZNK010004241.1:0-44127 GCA_035046665.1 Euphysa ruthae | reverse complement strand
TCGTATACTCTTCCCGATATCTGGTTACCCACGATATAAGCATTCCTCGTCAGTCCGCAAAAGTCTACATCCATAAAACTTTCCTTGATGGTCCGCATTATTACTAAGTCACTAATAAACTAACTAACACCTTTCAAAAACACTTGATTTCGAGCCTACGCTATTCCTATAAAAACCTTAAATTTTTAATTTTAACTAGCCTGATGATAGGAGCAGTATGACTCCTCGCAACATATGCTCAACTCCTAGCGAGAGTCAGTTTCGAACCTAGCATAGGACAGCCTGTTTCGACCTCATTGTGGTCTCATCAGCCATGCCTAAGGTTGAAATTGATTGCCAATCTTGTTGGAATTTAGACTGACGTCTCGCAATTAGTACCACTTGTGGTAACGAATTTTCGGAGAAGATATTATATATACATATATATATACATATACATATATATATATAAATATACATATGTATGTGGGTTGCCTTAATATGTTTGACTTTCGATGATCTCCTGCCATTAAGGTAAATAAATTTTTTAAAAGAATTTAAAAATATATAAAATATGTATGTGCATGTGTGTGTGTGTTTTTGTGTGTGTGTGAGTTTAAGAGAGTGTGTGTCTGTGCGTGCTTAAGTACGTATGTGTGCATGTGTGTGTGTAAAATGTTATAAATCTAAGAAAAATCAATCTAAATTTGGATTTTCTTTTAGGTGGTTAGTTATCAAAGATAGTTTTATAGCGTACATAGAGTAAGTTGTTTTATAATTTTTTAAGTATAATTTTCGTCTGGGGATTACTTCTATAAGGAAGGATTTAAACGTTATAATTGTCTTTAAAATTGTTTCAAACTCAGTGCTGTTAATGTTGAGCATAATTTAAATTTTGGAATCTGATGCTGGAAATATGCTTTAAAATTTGTTTTAGTCAAACATACAAAATAGTTTTTCATATTTTATACGGTGTCATGTTAAGTAATATCTTTTCTTTTATCATATTATAAGTAAATAGTTAATATATAATTAAATTTTTGGGTTTTAAATGTTTGTCGAAAATTGTGTTAAATTATTAGTTTGGAAAGAGCTTGAGCATTAAGTATTTGCGCATCTATGTACCAGTAATTGTTTTACTGAATATGCCACTATTCATTTATTAACTGGTTTTTCATTAATTTTTTTTCATTAAGAGTTGTAAGTTGAATCATGTAAAACTATATTACAATTATTAGAATTTTTATTTTCAGTAAAGATCATAATAAAGTCCGGGATGTAATGTTATTTGACAAACTGTTTACTGTGACATGTGATGAGCAGCTTACAGGGCTATCACAAGGGTTGATGATATCTAACAATGCACGGTAATTATTAATATTAGCAGTAGTATTTATGAGTGTTTATATTTATTATTTTATTTATTATATATATTTTTTAGATACCTAGAATTTTCTTAAGGGAAATTCTTACTTGTCTATTGTGCATAAATTTAAGTGTGCTGTGTCTGATTCTAATATGATTAGATATGGTTTATTTTTGTATTTCTTATTTATTGAAAATTTCCTATTTAAAGATTGTGCAAAAAGATTTGTGGCTATGCGTCTTTTCACTTTGTATAAAACTCGAAGAAATTTTTTTCAGGGTGCAACCAAATTTAATAGACTTTGAGCTGTATGTGTCCAAGATTATGAAATGTGTTTTTTTTTTGGTTTGTTAAATACAAATTTGCTACGTTAAATATGTTATCCCTTTCTTTGATATATTTTGATTTTGATCAGATAATCTGGTTCTTTTAAGTTTTTATATTCAGAATGTTTAATTTTATAAGACTAATTTAATTTTTTCTTGTTTTTTTTTCCAGATTAGGCTATTTGTTGTTGTCACATTAGTAACCTAATTATTGGCTCTAAAAGAAAACTTTGAAAAAGAAAAAGACATGATGTTATTCTTAGTAATTTTGAAAAGTAAACCTCTGTTTGTTAGTTGAGATATCAAGTATAAATAATTTCCACTTCACAAATTATTGACTGGCATTATAGCAGCCAAGCAATTCTCCAGGCTGTTCCAAGCCCAATATTTAATAGTTATAAGACACAGCTTTGAAGTTAGTTATTTCCAAGCTAATTGTTGTTGTTTTGTTTAGGAATCTCCTCATTAAATGTATATCTGACAGACAAGCTATGTAAGTTAATTTAAAAACTGTGATGCTTTAAATAGAAAAAGTTACTTGTATATTAAAAGTTATATATCTACACACTAAATTTCTCCTAACCGCTCGAATTTCTTTTTTTGAATCTTTGTAGTGAAAAAAGTTTGCAGAGAATAGGGCCAATCTGATATCTCAAAAATCTTAAAATACCAAAACAGATTTTTTCAATAAATACGGATCAAAAAATTTAAAAAGGTAATTTTTTATCTCTAGGGGCTAAAAAAAATTATGCATTTTCTCTTTAGTGAATGGATGCATGTGATAATCAATAAAATGGGAAGCTCTGGTGGTTGTAATTGGATTCGTGATCATCGTTATGATTCATTTGCTCCTTTACGAAGAAACAGCTGGGTCAAATGGTTTATCGATGGTGCTGATTATTTCAGGGATGTAGCTGATGCTATTAAATCAGCTAATGAGGAAATCTTTATAACAGATTGGTGGTAAGACAAAGTCTTATAGAAAGTTGCCAATTAAAATAGTCCTTCTATTTTGTGTATCAGCTAAAGCTTTTATCACATTTGTTTAAAATTAACTATGTCATAATTTTTTAGGAGTTCTTACTGAAAATTTAGTTTATCAATTTGTTTTCTATAATATGTCTACAGTTCACAAGAATGTATCAAGCCTTAAGTGCCTCAACAATTTTTTTGACAACGCAAAACAAATATGGGTTAAAAAATCATGCGTTTCTTCTTATTTTAAGGATTTGATTAAAGGTTGTCCTTTTTATGTTGGATTTCTATGACTTTAACCCTAGTTGGGGTTAAGTAACTGTTTGGGTATTTTAGTTTTGTTTTTTTTTGGGTGAAGCTTTTGAACTGAAACTTTCTAACTTTTAATATACATCTATAAGGATTAAAAAAATAACAAAAAATTTTTATATTTTGATTTTAAACCCCCTAGAAATTTTTTATGGGGTTTTTGCTGAAGGAGGTAATCAAAAATTCCAAAATTTCTTTTTTTTTTTTTTTTATTGAAAGCATTTTTCATTTTTTTCCTTCTGTTTTCCTTTTTTCCTTCTTCAACGTCAACAAAAATGATGCCATAATAGGCAAAACCATGATGATTTCCTGTATCTACAGGAATGTATTTATGTACCTGATAAATTTCAAGTTAATGCAGTTTACCAGTTTGAAATACAAAAAAAATCTTTTGGCGAAAAAAAACACACATTTTCTGAAATATTGGGTCTTTTTAAAAAACTATCTCAAACTAAATTTATTGACTACACAAACTTTTCATGTATAACTTAATGTTATAAACAGGAAAACAGCTATTTACTTGGTTTTAAGTAAAAAAAAAAACACGCAACAAGTCAGATATATCCAAAATTGTCAAAAATTGCCATTTATGTCAAAATATGCTGATGTCAACAAAAAATGATGTCATACTAGATAACAACATGATTTTTTTTTTAATTTATGAGTTATTCTATTTACCTGCCTAGTTTAAAGGTCATGTCAAAAAAATATCTGGGGTAATTTACCCCTCCCACCTCACCTACCCTTTTATGACCTAAAAAAGCCTGAACAGGGTTAAGACTATGTAAAATGATTTTAGCACTGGTTTATTCTGCTGTTTTATTCACATTAATCCGAAATGATTTTAAACAAAATTCTGACTTTAGGTTATCACCTGAGCTTGTTTTGAAGCGTCCTGTTGAACATTTAGAACAATGGAGATTGGATATATTGCTAAAAGAACGAGCCCAACAGGGTGTCAAAGTATATATACTGCTTTATAAAGAAATTGAGTTGACACTAGCTATTAATAGTCTGTACTCAAGAAAAACAATGATGTCATTACACAAAAATATTAAAGTTAGTGATATTCTTCAATTTTTAGTTTTCATGTTTTCTAAAAATTGTTTTCCTTTTTTTGAGATATATTTTAATTATTAATATTTTTAGATAGGTTTTTTATTTACCTGTTATACTGTCATTGCATATTTTTTTAAAGAAAAATTTTTACCACAGTTTAAAATAAGTTATATAAAGCATTTCATGAGTTCGTACTTCTCTGCTTATTTATTGTTTCTTTTTAATTTAGAATGCATATAAGTTTAAAATGTCAAAGCAATTAATGAAGGAATTATCTAAAAGATTCTAGCAAAAATTTTCTTTTGAAAAAATGAACTTATTTAGTTACATTAGGTGAAACCAATTTATTTTTCATTCTACAAGCGAATTGGCGATAAATAGAGGGTTGGCCAGTCGACATATTTAAAATAATAATAATATCATCAAAAAATAATGGTTGGTAATAATTATAACTGAAAACACGTTTTTACCCATCAATTTGTCTTTCAGAAGCTCCTTGGTAAAGTATTAGATGACAAAAGCAATACAATATACATATAGAAAATGCTATATATATTCTGCAAAAGAAAGTGTAAATATTTTACTAAACCTTATTCTATTTTCTCAAACATAAAAATAATTCTCTTGTATCTGTAAATGAATATTATTATTTTTCTTGATTTCGAAAATATGTGGTCGGTAGGGCCCGCAGAACAAGAAATTAAATTAGCTTTGCCTTATGTCAAATTTTTTGAACTCTTTTTGTTTTTTTTTTAGTACCATTAACAGCTTAACAAGTTAAAAGTTTTGATAAACAATAAATATTTATAAAATTAGATAAATTCTAAATCAAAATTCTTCTTGAGATTGAATATAATTTGTAAAATGCTTGAATATTTCAAATGTGCACGGATCATTTTCTAAATTTTTAGGCTTAGACAGGAACATGGAAAGTTTAATGAATATAGAGCCTTGCTTTACATTATATTAGCGAATCATTATAAGAAAGATTGAATAAGCGACTTTTTAAAAGTGTGGAAGTTCAGTGAGGTCTCATTTCTTTGCTTATACTCTTTGCTTACCCAAAGGAATAAGAAAAAGAAATCACTTTTCCATTCATACTCATATGCTATACACATGCTTTATGCAAAAAAAAATAAAAAATAAAAACGGAACAAAAAAAATCCTAATGATAATTTTTGGATGATTAGAATACAAATAACTGTGTGTTGTTGTGGTAAATAGTTGTTCCAGGTATTTTTATAATAACCAAATATGCGTCTAACAAAATGTCAAAAAAATGCAACAAAGTTGCATTTTTAGGCATTTCAACATCCACTTCTGGCAAGACTGTAAATTTTGGTGATGGCTGAACATAATATTCAAGTAAAATATTGTTAATACCTATACTGAAAGAAAGGATTTCTAATTATGTGCCAAATTATTGATAACATTGATGATTTCAACGTTATCATTTGTGTTATAATAGTTTCATACCAAGCAACGTATTGCTTACAAAGTTTCACGTATGTTCATTTTGAATTTTAGGTATTGAGGCATCCTGACCATATTGATGCTGGCAATGCCACTTTATTTTGGGCTCACCATGAGAAGCTTGTTGTTATTGACCAGGAAATTTGTTTTCTTGGGGGTAGGTAACCTTGTCTGCTTTACAAATAATTCCATATCATTTTAATTAAAAACCTATTTCTAGTATCTCTCAGTGTCTTTTTATATGATTTAATTTCACTGTTTTCATGCATATTTTTTTAGAATTTTACATTTAATCATTACAGTATTTTTACATTGTCCACTTAGGGTTTTCCATTTCAGTAATTAAAAGAAAGAAAAAAAGGAAATTACTGCCATAGAGCTAGCCCTCTGAATTTGCGACGACATTTAGCAATGCTGCCACAAATGCTGCTAAACATGAATTTGGCGGCAGCAAAATTTTGATGCATGTGTTTTTTTTCTTGATTCTTCTTCTAGTAACTACAAATGTGAATTGGTTCACCATTTCTTAAGCTCTTACTGGGTTCCTGCTATCCTATTTTTCACACACTCCTACGTTGATATATTTTTTCATAAATACAACTAGCCTAGTTGTATATATTGCCTGGATCTTCTTATGGAAGATTATGTTAATAAATTTTCATAAAATAAAATAAATAATCTTTTGCAAAATAACAATACATATTTTTTCTGTATATATATATATATATATATATATATAATTCTTCGGCACTTTGTAAAAAATTTAATCATACTTTCAACAAATGGGTAGTTAATTTAAATCTAAGGATTGGCAATGAAAAAAAACAACAGAACTGTAACGAAATTTAAAAGACGTGCAGGAGAGAGTGAAACATTCTGTCATATTAAAATTACTCTGAGAAATAAATCTTTATATATATAAAAAACAAACGACTTGGTTAGAATACCGTATTACCTTTTTAAAGTGTTTGTGATTGCTGATTCATTTTTGTGTTTCATTTTCTGTGACAATATCAAGACTAGATAAATGGTTTTTTTCATAAAAATATATATAGCATGAATAACTATCACTTATTTATTACAAGGTAAAATAAAGGGGGTATTATATATAAATTTGAAAGTTTGAAGAAAATGCCATTATGACTATGATAAATTTCTCCACATCAACGCTCTGCGGCAGAATTTTTTTCAAATTCAGAGGACTGGATAGCTATAAAAAGGTTTTGTTTTTATTAAATATGAGCTATCCCAAGATTACAGAAGCAAATAGTCTTTTGCATTAAACATACGGACTCTTAGTTAAAAAAGAAAATGATCTGACCAGGTGTGGATAGGAAATGATTTTTAGAAACGATTTTTTAGTGTAACTCTTTCCATTTGGCCTATTAGTAGAAATTTTTGTTTATTTCATATTTTTGCTTTTCTAGTTTTCAACCTTCTTTTATTTTATTTTATTGATTTTATTTGATATATTTTAGGTTTTGATCTATGTTTTGGAAGATGGGATGATACTTCACATAGGCTAACTGATTTTGGGTCTGCCACTCCTTTATTTACTAGGAAGACCGTAAGAATTTATTTTGTGTTTGATAAATATATAACAAATAAAATTTATTCGAATATATGTAGAGACATGGTAATCTCAAAATACAGATAAAAAAAATTACATAAGCAATGCTTTTAATTTTGCCAAATTTTTTTTGTTCATTTTTTTTTTATTGAGGAGAAGTTTTAAATTAGAAATAAAAATGGAATCATGACCCTGGTTTTTAAATTTTTGCATAAAATTTTGTCACTATAGCGCCACTTCAATTAAGGGCAATGTTGTTTGGTAACTTTTAATGTTTTAATTTTATTAGTTATGTCATTTCAAAACAATAATACTCCATATGTTAATCTGCATTTGCTTAGTTGTCTCTGAGTTGCATGCATCGTTATGCTTTGTCATCCATGCTATTTTTCTGTCTTTTATGTATTTTATTTACCACTATAATAAAGAGCAACATATATTCTACAGGATCTATGCTATGTTTACCCCATTCAATTTATACAGAGTTACAGTTATTCTAGCTTATAAATGCTTCTAAATCATTGGAAAAAGTGACAGATTCTTGAATAGGATCATTGGTATAATTAATTTTGTCTTCCTTTTTTTGTGTTTAGTTGAAATTTTACTTTACATGAAAGATGAGAAACTGGATTTTTTAAAATATGTTTATTATTATTAGTTAACTCATTTTCAAGAAAACTTTTTGTTTCCAACTTTAATTGTAAAATTTGTGTTTGAGATATTTAGAATATTAGATAATAACCTTGCATTTTTCAAGTCTATTAACAAAATCATCCTCATAACAGTGGTAAAATTGAGGATTTAGTGGAACTACAACTTAAAGTTATGATTTCATCATGTTGATAGCATATAACGTGATTTTTTATAAGCCGATCACCATACAATTAAATGTATAATTCTTTGGTAGTTAAAGCTGGAAAAAGCTCACAAAAATTTGACTGGGACAATAACACCATTTGGTTGATATAAAATACTCATTGAAAAAGTTATTTTTACCTTTTTTAGGTGGTTTCAGTTAAATGTTATAGATTATTTATAGGTTAATTTATTTTTATAGTGAAATTAAAACTTTTTTTACATTACAACACTCAAATTAGGGGAAAAAAAACAGGGTTAAGACGAAAATTTTTTCAGTGCTTTGCTTTTTTCCAGCTTAGTTAAGGGACCATAGAGGTCACCTGTTGGTCTATATGGCCACTTTTTGACTAAATATGTTCAAAAAATTATTTTAGATGTCCATTAGTTAATGAGAGTTTTTTACTCTCTGCTTTTATATGCTGCTAGTTCGAATTTTTTTGCATTTTTTTTGGTGTAACTGACGGGAACATCAACATAGCTTTTCTTTCATTTCGTCCATAATTCTCTAGCTGTCACATCAAGAATGACTTTATTTGACATTTTTTTGCTTCTTTGTATATTAATTTATATAGAATGTTTTTTAATTTGGACATTTATATAAAATTATCTGATGAAATAAGTTAGTAAATTACATCTAAGAATTCACTACAAAAACAAGTTGCTGTATGGTTTGCACTATACTTACTTCCACATACACAGCCAAGATCGAATAGCTAGAGTTAAAATCCTATGAGACCATATCAAAAGGACGAAGAATTTAATGAGATTAAAACATATTTCAACAGTGATTAAAATATTTTTGAAAAAAATTGTTTTTTTGTCGTTTTGTTAGCAGCTTTCGTTAGAAGTTTTTTTAGATATTTCTGTTAATGTTTTTACTTTGATAATTTTAGAATTTAGTGTAAAATTTAGCGTGTTCAAGATTTTTACTTGTATTTTAAATTTTCCTTCTTTATGACTGCACAAGCACTAGGTTGATCAGTGCAGAAAGATTTTATTCTATAGATCAATAGATACTTATTACAAGTGACATTACAAGTGTTAACCAAGATGGGCATTGCTGATCACAAGCAAATTTTAAATCAAATTTTACCTAATCCAAACAAATATGATTATAAACTTAAACATGAATATGTTCGAAGTTCAGTAGATAACTTTTTCAAAAGTATTATTGATGTGTCAAGGATTTATTTGATGTGGTTGTAACTAAGATGTAGGATTCAAAGGCTGATGTATATTGGTGAAAGCATCCTTAAAACGTACATCACATCGCAAGTGTGATGGGGATTGTGAACAATAAAATAGCATTTTTATTCTATTTATGAACAGGTCATGTGTTTATGTTTTTTTGTTTCATATTTTTTTATAGTATATTGATCTTAATAATAAAAACAATTGATTGTTTGGTGGATTATTTTTTAAATTTAGGTAAGGCTCTTATGATTTCAAATCTTTGGAATAATAAGTGATTTAGTTATGTAATTTTTACCCCCAAAATATTTTTGTTTCCCTTTAAGTTTAATTTGAATAAGCTTGTACCGCTCCATAATTCAAAAATTAAAGTGAGTCACTTTAAAAAACTTTTGTAGCCATGATATTATGATAAAAATTTAACTGTTAGAAAAAAAAAAAAAAAAAAAAACGTTTTATTGACCCTTTCAGGAGTGTTTTGGCCAATTTTTTTTTCTTTAAAACATCTTTAAAATATCACTGTTAACTTCACATAAGTATTTTATAAGAATAACCTACGCAAACTATGTAATAAAATAAGTTAACATCATCCTATGAATTTATAAATGTTAAGTTGGTATTTTTTCAGTTTGATTACTTTTCTCTGCATAAGAATTTGTATATTTATAAAATTCTTGTAAAATATATGTATGTATATCTGTAGTTTAAACTTCAAGTAATACAAAAAATCTCAGAACATCTTTTCCCCAGGTTTTCTGGTGAGTGTCAGGGTTGATGAGCCATAGAGAAGTATTTACTCCACTGTCACTCTGAATTAGGTTCTTTTCAGGTTATTTAGATTTCATTTCCAAATTGTTTTCAGTTTACCGAGAGCAATGCATGTTTTCACAATTATTATGGTTATATCTTTCTTAGTGGTAAAAATATTCCTTTCAAGATATGTAAAGTTGTTTACATTTTTGAGTCGGGTGTCATTTTGAGCTGAAAATATAAAAGGCATAATGTACTAAATTACTAAACTTGACCTGAGAAATCATGCAATGTCATTAGTCTAATAAGCTAGTTTATTTTGAGGTAAGTTATTATTTTGGCAAGTTGATGTCCCGTAAGTTTTTACTATACTTTCCTTTTTGCACTTAGAAACACTTTACGTTAATTTATCTTATAGGATAAGGCTGTTTTAAGGATCTCTGCGTTAATAGTAAACACAGATCAAATTGAAAGTGCATACCATCGTGAGATGCAACTGAGTTTACCACGAGAAGGTAGTGCAAAAGTGTTCATAGGCAAAGATTATTCAAATCCTTATTTTAAAGATATAACAGAAGTCGAGAAACCTTTTACAGATTTAATTGATCGCAATAAAATACCAAGAATGCCATGGCATGATATAGCAGCTGTTGTTGTTGGAAGTCCAGCTCAAGATTGCGCAAGGCATTTTATACAACGCTGGAATTTTACTAAGGTATATTCTTTTTCATGTTTTAAGAACGATTTAAAAATTCCAGCTTATCATTCTTTACTTGTATTTTTTATCTATGTACATATTTTAGTTACAAGAAGTTGGCTATTTTCTTTGATTAGACTTGCTCACTTATTTTATATGATAAATGTTTTCAATAAATGGCACTACTTTATTTAAATAAACATCAAGTTTATTGCAGCATAGCTCATTTGGTATCTGATTCCCAACCACAAGTTCAAATCCGGTTATAGCCCATTAAGCGTATGAGTAGCACTTTTGTGCAGTTAGTTTGAGGTTTTAACTCCTCTTTAGCTTCCTCCTTATTAGTGGCTTCAAATGATGCAGGTAGCAACTTATTTTTAA
Organism: Euphysa ruthae; assembly: GCA_035046665.1. Taxonomy (NCBI): domain Eukaryota; kingdom Metazoa; phylum Cnidaria; class Hydrozoa; order Anthoathecata; family Corymorphidae; genus Euphysa; species Euphysa ruthae. Next base: position 33,193 of record JAUZNK010004241.1, on the reverse strand, counting down.
AAATTTTTTTCTATTAAACTATCAATCTCTAAGTAGCACGATTGGTTTTACTGTTTCCTGGCCTCGATTTTCCATTATGAAAAGAAAAGGATATTTCTTGCTTTAAATCTTTTAATTCACTCTCAGTGAGTGTGTTACTGTCATTATAAAAGTGGAGATAAGGAACCTGTTAAAGAGTGGGAGTTGTTTATTGAATTGTTAAGATATTATTTTTGGATGTATTTAAGGATAGATAAATAATCGGGGTGTCAAAAAGAAGGTCTTAATTACAGGTTTAATTTATTGTTTTTTTTTTAAACAAAGAAGGTTAGCTCTATGAAATCAAGATAAGTTGCAGTAGAAATTTTTATAGTCGAACCTGTTTTATTGAACATTGTCATACTATTACTTTCAACCCATGTATGCATTTAAAAAATATATTATACTTTTTGACAGCATGATTAATTTATTAGGGCTAATGGCAAATTATTTTTTAATGGTAAATTTCTTATTATTATATGAGAAATACCTCTTTTATAGCAGCGTATACTTCCATTACAATTTTTAATTTCGTTAGTTTATTAATTTGTATTCAGCTATTTACAGGGAAAAAAAATATTAAAAACAATTTTATTTGATTGACATTATTAGGTAATGTGATTAAAATTTTATTTCATAATTTTTAGCATGAAAAAAAGAAGGAAGATAACAGCATCCCATTTATCTTACCAAAGAAAATTAAAGATGAAATTGATTTAGAGCGATATTCAGACTTTACGCAGTGTGATGTACAAATAATTCGTTCGGTATCTTCTTGGTCTAGTGGAGATCGCACTATAGAATCATCTATATATGAAGCATATCTGGAACATATCAAGAATTCAAAATACTTCATTTATATTGAGGTAAAGTAATAAGGTGATTTATCAAATTTCCTAAACCCTTTGTGTGACTTAGGCAAAATTCTAATAATATATAATAATAAAATGGGAAAAGCCATAAACATAAATATCTAACAATGAAGGAAATTGTGAATTTTTAGCAGCCAAATGTTTTGAATCTGTCTGAACTGTCAAAACAGATCTAAATCTATGGAACATCCAAACTTTTCCAAAACAAAATTTTACGGAGAATTCAATAAAGTTGGTATCCAGTCTAATAGAAGTCGAAAATCGCATTCAAAGTGAAACTTGAAATATTCCAGGACTAGGATGTTTTTATTACATCAAAATCCCTATATTTTCTGGGAATGGCACTCAATTAAACTTCCAGCCTTGGATTTTTTTTTATCCTTACAAAGTTTTTAATGACCCTGGAAGCAAAACTATTATATTAGAAACATATTTGATTTTCAAAAATTCAAGGTAGACTACAGTTGCTTAGAAGAAAAAAAAAACTTTGATAAAGCGCCAATTATAAAAGAAATAAACATATAAATATACATTTATTTCCTGGCTGAGTGGGAATGAATTATATAATTTGATAGGTTTATTTGGATACGTAGCCAGTTGATTTAAACTTGTATCGCCTTATCGTTATTTTTTTTGCTTTTTTAAACATTTAAACCCTGATCTACGATCACAGACAACAGGCAAAAGAATTAATTTATATTTGTAGTATTGTATAGAAATTCATCTTCAACAGCGCTGTGATATTAGAGGGTGAGAGTGAGTAATTTGTAATATAGTAAGCGTTCTCTGCATTTTGTGTATGATTATATCTTATTTCTCGCTAAATAAATCTCCCATAAGACAAGTTGAATTGGTTTGTTTTTTTTTATTGGTAGTTTATTTAGCGATAGATATTATATTATTAAATTTAACTTTTTTGTCACAGACAAAAATCCTGATATCCAGATCAGATTTGACACTAGATCAAAAGTAGCTTCAAATAAAAATATCAAAATTCCTATACGTAATGATATAGGCAAAATATCAGCTTTTTGGCATATTTTTGAAAATTTGAAGCACTGTTTGTGATTTTTAGGTGATCATCGAAAAATATGTAATGAATTTACAAAGTTTGTTATGATACAGTTTAGACAATATATAAAATGACTAAAATTTGTAGAATAAAGGTTTTTGATTAAAGTTTTGTTTGTAGTAATCAAATATTTTTAAACTTATGACTCAAAATTTGGGATTAATTTCCTTTAAAATTTTCGATGTTTTGGAGCTGTAAAGTCTAAAATTTTCACTATCCTGAAAAGCAAAGTATTATGACTATTGGTAGTTCTGCTTATGCTTTTACTTTTCAGATTTTTATTTCATTGTATATAGTATAAAATTATTTTTTCAGGGTGTTTCCCATGATCTGAAAAAGTAACATTTGAAACATATTTTTAATACAGCTATCAATTTTAGATTTCAATTGATAATGAAATAAATTCATTCTTTTTTGAAAATTCAACAATACAACCGTGAATGAACAATTAAATGTAGATAACCATATGTTGTATCTAAAAATTCTCTTTCAATGATTTAGAACCAGTTTTTCATTACTTCTCTACCTGATGATTATGTCTTAAATAAAATAGGAGATGCGATTGTTGAAAGGATTCTTGTTGCGTATTAGTAAGTTGGAATTTATGGATTTTAGATTTTTTACAAAAAGGATGTTTTTGAAGATGTTACTGTAAAAAATTGCTAGAATTTATCTATTGTATTTGAGAATAAATTATTATCAATCTGGCCTTTTTTCTAGGAAATTTTGTTTCCTGTAAGTAAAGACTTCCTTAAAATACAAACTCTTTATCTTTACTTTTATTAAACATATTCCTTATGAATTTGAAATTACTGTCACTTTTATATATAGTCCTATTAAACAACATGACATGATGTTATGATACTTGTCAAAATCTTGGTTTAGTTTGTTTTAATGATATAGTTTTCACTTTTTTGTGGAATTATGAATTTTTTTAAATATTTCTGATCATATGAGATTCTATATATTTTTAAGATTTGGTCATTCTTAGTTGATTTTCTGGTTCAGAATTTTTTTTTAGTCATGTATGGCGTACTATTATTTCAATAGGGTGTAGATTTCCAGCTGTTAGTTTAATGATAACAGTATTTTTTAGACTGAAAAAAGGCTTTTGTGTGTATGTTTTTTGAAACTGTAAAAATTTTATATTTTAGTAATGAAGAAGTGTTTCGTGTCTATGTGGTTATGCCTCTGTTGCCTTGCTTTCCAGGTTAGTGACATATTTTCTCATGGTTAATTATTCAAAATATATTGGTGAATATACTGCTTATTTACCCTTTAACTGTTAATGACGAGTATACTCACGGCACTATGCCATTTGAATCTTTTCAATGATGATTATGCTCATATTTTTAATTTAGTGAATCAGTTCATCTATATCAGTAACTTACCTTGCGTCGAAAATCATTATTTCACTAATGGAAGGGCTTTTCGATAAGTGTCATTGTTTATATATTGATAATTGGTACATGTCATATTTGTGATATAGTCAATTAAAAATCAACTGATGTCATCAGCAATTTATGTCGTGACCGTAAAGAACTCCCAGACGGTATAAACAAAGAAAAACTAGACCATAACGAAAGAACTAAAATATGAACATAAGCTTGGGCTTGCTGTGGCATTAAACGGATAAGCAAGATGTGTTTATGACGGCAACATGCATACATGCCTCGGAAATTACAGTCAATCGTCGTGGCATTCAATCAATAATACCAATTGTTGTCCACCTCCACAATTATATCATGGACGGTGTTGATTGCAGCGGGCAAATGACAACATAATACCAAACTGAGAGCAAACGAGTAAAAAATCAACATCTCTGGATTCAATGCACAAATAATTCTTTAAAAAAGGGTGGCTAATTAGATTCCTTTGCATTTCCAACTAAATTAGTGAAACAAATTGTGAATCGCTACGGGTCAGAAGTCTAGTCTTCAGTTGAAAGATGATGTGGGTGACCAAGTCTAATTGGAAAATTTCAATATAACAACCCAAACCCTCGGCCTAACCGTAATCAATTATAAGTTGATGTTATTGGATTTTTTTGGAATTTTATTTTTCAGGGATATTTTAGACATTTTTTATTGATAATACAGTGATTTTGTGTTTATTTATGCATGTTTCTGATTCTTAATATCTCCCTTATTTAAAAGTTTAAATATATTAAAAATTAACCTGATGCTGTAGCTGCTGCAGTGTAAAATCAATCTGATGCTTAAAGGGTTAGCACAGATTACTTGGTTCTGTGATGCATAGAATTTTTTTATTTGTACATGATTATAACAGAACACATTTCATTAAAATCAATGATAAATTTGTTTGTAGGAGTAATAAAATTTAGTTTTTCATAAATAACAAATCCAACTTTAGCAATTCACATGAGAATATTATTTTAGCTCTGTAAACTGGACATAAAAAGGAAGCATATTTTAAAATATTTGTTTTATCCAATTGTGCAATTAGTTCATATTTTCTAATGATTTAGGATCAATTTAGATTTGTTATTTGTGAAATAAAACATTCCACAAGTCCATGAAAAACTTTTTATTAAAAAGGAATAAATTATGTACTTAACCTCTATAAAAAAAAATCATCTCATTGATTTTATTATTGCTTAAAGGTTGAATGTTATTATTACTTAGGAGAGATCGGCACTAACGCTGCAACAGCAACTATGTTTATAGAGTCTTGGAACTTGAAGTCATGCAATAGCATTATAGACCGTTTAAAGAAGGCTGGTGGTGAGAAGTATTTAAATAAACATATGATCACACTCATTTCAAGGTTCATTCTATTCTATTTATGGAAAGGGAGCCTTGCAGACTATAATATAATTTGTCTGTTCTTCTATCATTGATGAGCTTGTAAAACTTTATTCATGGATTTGTTGAGAAATATTGTACTGGAGAAAGAATGCTAATTTCTAGTGCCTTATTACTTCACAAAATTTTGTATGTCATATGAAATACTTCATGTATTACTTCACACAATGTTATATGTAGCGCTGATTATTCAGCTTCAAAATTTTGGCAAGACATGTGGCATGTGGCATGTGGTTTGCATCTTGTTCTAATTAGATTTTTGTTCTTTGTCAACTTTTCAAAAGGCATCATACTGTATAATATTTTCATCATGCTTTTATTATTTTTTTTACGTTATGGAAAAAAGGCAAAAAAATATTATTTTTTATAAAAGTGTATGAATAATTTTTCGTAAGAAAACGTAGATTGCAAAATTAAATGGCTAAAATTATAGAACTTTTATAAATATTTTTCAGTTGTATGAATTGGTAGTTTGAAAAATCACATGTAAGCTCGATAAAGGTCATCTAAAGAATAACATATAATAACATAATAACAGGTGATCGTGATCTCCTATCTAATCAATGCATAATCCATTTCAAATTTATTTAAGAAATTTTTAAGCCACTTGTTACAAAAACTGGTAATTTTTCAAGACATCTTTCTACAAATTCTTATACTCTAATTCTCATTTTGAAATTTTATTAATTAAAGGAAACAGCTCCTATAAACGACTCTCATAAAGTAATGTAAGTAAAATAATGTAAGGAAACACTTCTTAACCATCAAAAGTTCAATTTAGGACTAATTAGTTCATTTTTGTTTTACTGTTCAGGTATTTCTTCATACCAAATTTTATATTCAATGAAAACTTCCATCCTTCATACCTTCATAGAACCACATTTCAAAGCAGGCTTTTCTTGCAATAACTGTCATGAGTTTAAAGTTTAAAAAATTTATGTTTATGCTGTTATTATTTGTTATTTAAATTTTAAATTTTTGTGACTTATGTTGAAATGAAACCTGTCTAAGACAACGTACACAAGCTTTAAATTATCTCAGTAATGAATCACAAGGAAAGCTTCTTTAACTTGAGAATTGCTTAGGAAAAATCTTTGGTTAATAATTTAGAAAAAATAATTAAAAAGAACTCATTTAACTCAAAGTAAACATTTATAAATTTGAGGGGCTACCCTTCACTATTTAGGTATATTTTTCTGTTTTATTTAGTTAATAACCCATCATCCTTTATCAGCTTTTATTCTCTAAGAAGTTATGCTGATCTAGCTGGGAAAATGGTAAGTAAAAATTAATTTACAGTATGATACTTTCAACCACAACTTAAATATTTCATGTTTGTTTCCTGCTGACTTTTTAATCTCTGATATGTTACTCTGAAAGTATTTCTTTAAATTGCTCCTGTTTTATTTTTGTCTTTGTACAGCCAATTTCTCAAAGCCGGCTAATTTTTTTATGAAAATGGATAAAAATGGAAGGAAGTGTTGTGATTTGTAGGGCCATTTTTGCCTAATTGAGGTGTTTTTAATATTTTCATTATGTACATTTATTTATTTTTCATTTTTAAATTAGGTAGTCCTAGCTGGCATATTTGTAGTAGCAGAAATTGTTCAAAATAAATGATCAAGATAAATTCATTGAAAAATTTTTTCTGGATTTTAGATACAAAAAAAGGTTTCTGCTTAGACTAATTCCTTATCACAAATAAATAGCTGTTTATTGACTTGCTTGTTGGCGTTCTCAATTACAAGCTTTTTCACTTGTTAACTGGCTTTTGTTATTTTCTTTATATTTGTTTTCCTATTGACTTGCTTATTGGTATACTAATTGTTTTGTTTGTTAGCTTATTTATTGACTAGCTTATTGACTTACTAATTGGTTTACCTAACGGCTTGTTTATTTGTTTGCTTTTTGCTTTTTACAGTGGCCAACTTAAAGGGATCAGACAAGTTACATTTACTTTAAAGATCTCTCAAAGACATACACAATCTGTAAAATTTAGTTATTAATAGATTAATTATTTACTTGATATAGATTTTCAGACTTATTAGCTACGTAATGTATTCGAAACGAGGTTGTGATGTACGAGTTAGCATTGTTTGAGGATGAGGTGAGTCAGTCTGAGTGGGAAGCGGATAGTCTGGTTGCGGAAGAACTTGTTTTTTGATTCGTGTAATCGTGTAGTCCTTGTTAATGATGGTGTTTTATATAATAATGATGAGTTTGGAGCTGTAAATAATGAATTAAATAATTTTAGTTTGGAATCTCAACAAACTGTAAATAACGAATCATTGGAACCTCTTGATATTTCCATAACAATAACGAAGATTTTGTACCATTTTTAATGGAGGAAACCGAGAAAAGTAAAGACGAGCAACCCTGTGAAAAAGATATAATTAGAAATGAAAGGACACTTTTTGTTCATGAAAGCAACTTATTTGAACTTTTAGCTCATTGTCCAAAATGTGGCTCTTCGGTTGAACATTCGTTGATTAAAGAATTTCAAAACACTCATTACTTCATTACTTCATTTAAAGATTAATTGTTTTTACTCATGCGACATTGACTGGAAATTGCAGCCTTCTGTTGGTAGTTTAAAAGACCTTGGTAACTTATATCTTTTAACATCTACTGCTTTTTCTGGAATACCATTTGCTAAATTTGGTTATGATGCCAACCTAAAGTTTATTTCGGATACTACCTATGATGAACTCAAAAAAAATTTTATACTTCTAGTTATAAAACAAAAGTGGAATTCAGAGCGTCGTCGTATGATTAGTTTACTGAAATCTCGTGATTTAATTGTTTTTGTTGGTGATGGCAGATGTGATAGTCCTGGCCATAGTGCGAAATATTGTATTTGCAATTTTATGGAGACTAAAAATGGATTTGTAGCTGATACAATTATTATTATTATTTTGGTGGAGTGTAACACTCCACCAAAATTCAAATAAGAACGCCTAACTTAGGAAAAATTCCAGCCATGTATTTACCATACCACCAACCGGCATGAATTGGGTGGTGCCAAGTATTACAAAAAGTGTGTTAAATCTCATAAAAGACTACCTTCTACTTACTTAGTTATAAGTCAGGGGTACAACTAAGATTTTTTTACATAAGCTTGATTTTTGCGTTACTTAATCGCTTGCTTATTTGCTTGTTTGATGACTTGCTTGCTGGTTTGATTGTTAGTTTGCACATTGTTTTACTTGTTAGCATTCTTATTGGCTTGTTTATTAGCTTGCTTGCTGACTACCTTCTGTCTTACTTATGATTTCAACTATTAATTTTTTTATTGGTTTATATATTGGTTTTAGTATAAACGTTTTAATTTGCTTACTTAATGGTTTCCTTATATTTTATTTTTTGACTTACTTATTAGTTGTTCTAATGGATTTTCTAATAGCTTGCATTTTAGCTTGTTAATCTCGGTCAAAATGATCATGTCTAATATTGATTTGTTTTTTAGCTTTCTTATTACAAAATATTGTTCCTTTATTATTAATTCTTATAATATATCACTGAAAGCTCTTTATAAAATGTATTATAAATATTATATTTTAATTGTATTTTTATTCAGGTGAGTGAGGCTGTATATATTCATAGCAAGTTGTTGATAGTAGATGATTCAATTGTTGTAATTGGTTCTGGTAAGTTCATCTAATTAAAAGAAAAAAAATCTCCATTTGAAGTTTCTTCAAGTCTATAAAATTAAAAATTTTCAAATATTCAATTTTTCTATTTATACTTTTCTTATAGTAGAAATTGATGTATTTCCCTTTTTAATTGAATGCAAAAAAAAATTTCCTGTTTCACATCTTAATGCCCTAAAAATTTAGTGGTCTGACTTTTGTGATCTGTTCATATTTGAATTCCCGAAAAAAAATAATTGAAGACATGCTTGTTTGCCTGTTGAAAAGTACCAAAGCTAGAAAAAATGCGATTAAAATTTATGTTTCAAATGCTGTCCTGAAAATCAATGCTGTCCGAAAATCAAAGCATAAGATTTTAATTGGTAGAATTTTCTTAGAGGATGGAGAGCTTGATTTTAGAAAAGGCTTCCTGAAAGTTTTAGGGGGGTATAGACCTATGGGTGATAAGTTTTAGGGACTGTTAAATTGTTGAACTCATTTTTCTTTAAAAATTTACTTTTGGCTAATATATAAAAATTAATGCTGTGATATAATTTTAGCGAATGTAAATGATAGAAGCATGCTTGGCTCGAGGGATTCAGAGATAGCTGTTTGTGTACATGAAAACAAAACTGTGAGTCAAATTGTAATGTATGATTGTGTTTGATCATCGATTTTCGATTATGAAGTTTTTAATTCAGAAGAAGATCTGATCATCGAATCGGACAGTGGCTCAATTTAAAGCTCCCATTTATGCTATGGCAACAGCCAATAACTAAAATTTTTTGTTTTCGCTCTCAAGAGGATTTGAACCCATGAAATTATCCATTATAATTCACTGCGATATTATCAGAAAATGTGCTACCACTGGGCTACACTGCCTTGAAATCTTAATGTTAAAAAGATGCTATTGAGTGTCCTATGCTTAAATTAATACAAGGTCTTCAGTTTTTTGAATTTAGTTAAAGGAAAAAAAAAATATTTATATTGCAAATATAGTTTTAATTTTTTCTAGTTCTTTGCAATCTCAATTTTTGCATACATACTTGTTTCTTCGCCAATGACTTGTTTCGTCCTTAAATTATTATTTTGGATGGAGGAATTGAGGCTTTTTTAAATAACATCTTTTTATTATTTAACTTTTTTTTTTAATAGCTCTATTTTCCAAGGTTACTAATTAATCACACACCTTTCAAGAACATAATTTATTAAATAAGTAAACAAATAGTCAATGCAACATGGTGGTATGGGTGGTTGAGTCAAAGATTAAGTAAGTGAAAACAAGCACTACAAGGGTTAACAAAAATTCTTGAGCTATAGTCTTTATAGCTTCTTCTTTGTTTAGGTGTAACATGAGAGTCTGATTTTGTGGTAAATACTGTAAACTATTTTAAAATGATAAAAAAATTTCAGAATTAAAACTTCTTTTTGAGTTTTAATTCTTCCCAAAGTTGTATTTCTTCTGAGTGTTATAATTTTATAAGATGATTTTTATTTGACAAAAAAAACTCTATTTTGTCCCATAGAGATGGCTGATATTCTAATAACAGCAGCTTAATTCTTTCCAATTACTTAAAGATGCAGCTATTTAAAATTTGATGAACATTTGTTACCTATGCTTTTGTGAAGTCCAGGCTACTATTTTTAAACATAACTGTAAAAACTTAATGGTTTGTTTTTTTCCTGAGGTGAGATCATAATGGTATCTTTTTATGGTGAATTTTATTTTTAAAATGAAGATTTAACCTATTTTTTGACGATAAGTCAAATTTCTGTTGTCTAATTCAGTCATAAATTTGTAAAATTCTTTCCAGAATACACTTGTTTGGAAAGTTATGTTTAAAAATTAGCAGGTAAGTAATTCAACATTAACTCAAGTGATCTTGGATTAATTTGAATTAAATATTGTTTATATAACGTTTCAGAAGTATTTTTTTTAAATTTATCTTGAATTCTACCCACTATTTTTCTATTTTATTTACATATTATTATTTTTTAGGTTGATGGGATTATGAATGGTGTGTCAGTAAAAGTTGGTCATTTTGCATCAACACTTCGCAAGAAGTTGTTCCAGGAACATCTGGGTCTGTTACACCAACCTGTAGCAAGTGTAATAGATCCCATCAGTGAAATATTTTACAAGGTATTTCTGGTCACCCTGTTATATTTCAGTTAATGCTTTTTATTTTAAGTAACCTAGATTGTTGTTTTGTTTATCATGCTAAAATATAAGATGTTTTTATATCCTAATAAAATTGATGCTGTGTGATTTCTTATTTATATCTTCACCCATATCTGAACATCTTAGAAGTTCAAAAGCACAAACATTGATGTCATTACCCCTTTGATATTTTTGCAAACTCATATACACTCTCTTATAGTTAGAAATATCGTAAACGTAAATATCGTAAGAATGATACAGATTATTGTAGGAGTTTTAAGGAGCTCTCACTCATAACAAAGTTTGTGTTGATCTAAATAAACCTGATCAAATAAATAATATTGCCGGCTTTCATGTTTCATGCTTTCACTAGTTAATATTTCATTTTTAAAACTTTTAACTTTGATTATAGTTTTTTTCAGTGAGATTTTGAAAAATGTCCCATCCAAATGCTACAAAAACAATGATTTTGAATCTCGTAGATTTTTTTAGAACTAATGATGATGATGTCTTCTAAAATGTATTATGTTTTTATACTTATTTCTTCCATATATTTATTCTTAAATCAAATATTTACATAAAAATTTCTATTATAAAATCGTCTCACACATGCTAAAAATAACTCTTAAAGTTGATTAGTTTTCTAAATTTAGATTTATAAGTAAATCGTGCCACGATAACATCAAAAGTTGGCTAATATAGTAATAAGTAAAAAGTCTATAACACAGATTATGTACCATTTATCTTTAAAAAATATGATTCATTCAGGTATGTGCTGCTTCCTGCTTAGTTTTTTTTCTCTTGCTTATAGAAATTACATAGACCACACCTTCCTTGCTTCACTTCTATTTTAGTTCATGATTTTATTTTATTTCGAACATTTGAACTTAATTTTTATTTTGATGTAATTTAATGTATTTAGAACATATGGATGCAACAAGCTAAAAGCAATACAGATATTTATGAAAAGGTTTTCAAATGTCTTCCAACAAATGAAGTATCATCTTACACTGCTCTTGAAACTTATAAGGTATGGGTGTTCTATATGATGAACAAACTTTTTCTTACTAATGCAACTGTTTTTTTATTATTTTAAAGTAACTTCAAGCTACCAGTTTTTATTTTGAAATTGGCAGACTAGCGCTACCATTGTGACGCCTATCAAAGGAAGTCACACTTCAGCACTAGGTTTATTATATTCCAGAGAGGATTGCGTAGAAACATTACAAAATTTTAAATTTTTTAGAAAATATTGTTTATGATTATTTTGGTACATTGGATATTTTTAGTTTATGAGACTCATTCAGAGTCCAAAATATAAAAAACTATTATTTATAACTATTTTGAAAATTTTATCAAGCATAAGCCACAAGATTTAGCCAAGATAGATAATTTTTTCCCCGTAAATTATATGCGAAAGTCATGTTTTTTCATTTATCTTTACTTTTCTCTTTCCATTTGAAAATGATTTTACCTATCCAGGACTCCATAATTAATTTTCTCTCCGTTTTTTATTTTATATTTACTAATTTGCGATAACTGAAGGAAATTTCCTTTAATCAATTTGTTAGACTTAACTAACTCTTTAAAGACTGAAGGGTGTTTTAATGGTTTTTCAATTGGAAGTACTTAAAGGTGGAATTTTTCTTCAAATTATCGAATTGTTATTGTACAATTCATGTCAGTATAATTTTATAATGAAATAATTTCTTGGTTTTAGAAAACTCCTGGATTATGTGTTACTGATAAACAAGAGGCCAAAATTCTTTTACAAGGTATACGTGGATTTCTTGTTTTGAAACCATTGGAGTTTCTTTGTAAACAAAATCTAAATCCTTCAGCTGGGACCAATGAATCATTTGTACCAGCTAAGATATTCACATAACATTGCTGCTCTTAGCATCACACACTATTCAATACAACGCTCCAAAGATTACAACATAATCTCACTCCTGGTTCTAAATAAAGTAAACAAGGCAAACTAGTCCAACTTATCCTTGCAAAGAAAATATTTTTTTACCACTTTGATTTTCAATGATAATAGTTGTTTGTAGCAACATCTATTTTTTCTCAGTCATCTGGACTAGTCCAGCACGGTGTTTTATATTTTAAAAGTTAAGATTCATACAAGATTCAGGATATTTTATTAACTCACCTTAGTAAATGTAAATGATTGTAAAATTTTATTATTTTAAATTATATTAAATAGGCCTGTTTATAATTGTGTCCCTGATCAATAGTTCTGAAAGAAAGGTTATAGATTAGATTCTGTCCACACATCTGTCATGCATTTCTCTAAAACCACTCTATAGATTTTTCTGAAAATTTCCAATTTTCGCAGTGAAAATTCTTGTTGCTGAGAAATGTTTTGGGGAATTTGCAAACACCATTTTGAATTTTTATTAATTTCTTTAGATCGAGCCTATGAATTTCTTTAAAATCTTGTATAAAGTGATCATAAAGATATCATTTGATATAAAGACATCAATATATATTTGCATGTACCAAAAATTTTTGCCTAGTGACCTTAACAGTTTTTTTTTCGGCTTAATTTCAGAAAGTTGTTATACAATATATTAGTCTAGGGAACTAGTTAAGTTCAATAAATTAAAAAAAATCAATATCAATATCAAACAAAGTATCTAAAAAATGCTGGTACAATAAGACCCCTCTAGAAGTAATGTATATTTCATGAGGGTTAAATACTGCATATCAGTTATTTCATATTGATTTTAACAACAATATTATGTAAAAGTAATTTTTATTCGTTATCTCTTATTTATTTTCACAAACAGATTATACTAAGGTAATTTTTTAATCATACCTTAATACCAGAGGAAATTATAGGTCAAAGAAAATCAAAGCTCATTTATATATGCCAAGTTTTACTGTAAGTATGAATCCCTAAACCCTCAAAAATATAAAATCCATATTAATAAATTATTAGATGTAAAATTAATTAGGAAAAAACTAATTCTCTTTTTATAATAAAATGTCCACTAATTTGGTTATTATTTTTTCTTTTTTGATGAAATAGTTAGATGCTTATAGTCATTCCAAATCGTCTGTACCCTACAGTTAGATGCTTATAGCCATTCCAAACCGTCTGTACCTTACAGACTATTTATTTATGAAATAATTTTTTGAAGTATTGAAATATAAATTGCACTTGTTCCATCTAAACATTATTATATAGGTGTAAAATATAAGTGAATGTTTTCTAACATGTAACTTAATTTATTTCCCTTTTTTAGTGATATTCAGTCTTATTTCATAAGATTAGTTTTTCCAGATGTTTTGGTACACTGATATTTCTTTGATGTATAAATTTACTAAAAAAATTCTATCATTTATGTAATAATTAACCAATTGAAACATTTATTCCAAGTAAACTCAACCAGAGTCTTTATAATGTCATTTTGGAGGCAGAATTTAATTCATAGTTTTTTTGCAGAGACTGGTTAAAAACAATACTCTTAAACAGGCTTAAGATTTAAAAAAATTATTTTTTTTGTGTTGGTGAGTTTTCAAAATACGCTGTAATGTTTTTGGGATTAATTATTCAATATTAGATTAAATTTTTTAAGAAAAGGCAAACTTGTTTCATCAAAGTATGTTGATTAAAATTAATATTTTTACTCATTTTGGTGGTATCCAGCAACGTGATTTCTTGTGGGCACAAGAATCACTGATTTGTTAATAATTTGTAAAATATTTTTGTTTTGTGTTTTTTTTTTTTTTTTTTTTAATTTTATTTTTGCAATTCTTGATATTATAGTATTATGACAGTTTTATTGGATTTTATATAATTTATATTTGGTTGAGGTGTATACCAGTTTTCTAATTTGTCAACATTATTTATTTTAATAACACTGGATTTAATAATTCATTAATTATTTCTTACATTTCACTCTTTGTTTTTATTTGATTGGAAAAAAATCCAACAAAGGCTTCTCCCCATGAGTAACTTTCATTTTCTGGGGCCCTATTTTTAAAAATCTTTTTCTTATAAAGCTCTCATTTCTAAAAATAAAAAATTCTGTGCCATGGAATTTTTGTCTCTAATTTTGCAGCTCTGAAATGTTTTTTTGGAGTATTACTTGTCTTTGGTCCAGTGTGACGTAAATATCAAAACTAAAAACATGTCTGTCATATAGCCGGTATTGGCAAATAATTTTGCTTTCAAACACTTTGAATCATCCCACTCCAAAATTCCTTCTTTTTTTTTTATTAATCTGGAATAAGATGAGTATTGCCTTGTTTTTTAGGTGTGTATGTATATGTGTGTGTTTGATTAAGTATATTACTCTATTTTTCAAAAATTAAATAAATGGTTCTTTGATTTGAGAGCTTCAGTTTTAGTGCGTTTTGTTTAGTATTTTTGACACCTCTCTGTCAATTTGCGTATATATTTTAGTGCATGCATAACACACTTTATGTCAAAGTGTTTGGCAAATTTATTTGAAAAAGTTATGTTTGCTCATTAGTATTTACCTCACATACAGAAATTTTTACCTAAGCAACAGGCCAATAAATATAACCAGTTTTTAGAAAAAGTCTCACTTTTTGAACGGCAATCCAATTTTTGTCAGAAGCTACCTTGTACATGTACTTTGAACATAAAAAATTTGAAAACAATCTGAGTTGACATGTATTTCATATTTACAATAGAATTATACCAGTCGCCATTATAAGATTTTTCTTTTTTTTTTTTTTAATTGTCTATAACTATTTTTATGTTCCTTTTATACTGATTCTGATAAGATAAATGGATTCCTTGGCCCTAACATAAGTAAAGTACCAAGTTTTATCTTATCAACTTACATATTTCTAAAACTATATTAATTTCTATAGTTAATAAAAATCCAAAATGGATGCCAGAAGGGCTAAAAAAGGTCACAATCCAAATCGGCGATACATAAATCAAGAACCGCTAGGAATTGAGAGAAAAATATGGCAAGTTTTAGTTTCATAACAAGTGCTACATTTGGTCCAAAAATGGGCAAAATCATTGATTTGGCATGAAATTACCCTAAGGAAACCTACCAAAAAATCCTTAGCAAAAAGTCCTTAGGAACAGCCCTTGGCAAAAATTGGCTTTTAAGGTAACAATTTTCTGTGAAATAAGTGATTATGGAATATATCATTTGACCTCTGTGGCCAAACTACTGCAAGTTACTGTTCTTTCATACACAGTTTTTAAATTTAATCTTTAGAAACTTTCTAATTTTTTTCATTGCTAAAGATTTTTGGTACTAAGACCAAATATGCCCAAATATGGTCGTTTTGTAACTAAACACAACATTTTTAGGATTTTCTCAAAATCTATTCATTAGTTTTTTTTTTTGGATTTCGCGTGAAATTAAAGGGAATGTTTTAGTCCATAATTCCACCACCTGTCAAAAATCCCTTTTTTTTTTAAGGACTGGGCTTCAAAACAAGATAATTGTAAGCTTATATAAAAGAGAGTATGTTCGATAGGCTTCTTTTCTTTTATGACATTTTCCAAGTCATACAACTAAGACAGTTTTTGCATGAGTTTAGTAGCTTTAAGGCAACAATGGATGTATATTACTACCTTATAATGAATTAAAGTGTGTTATTATATAATGAATGAATGTGTACTACTATCGTATAGTGAATGAATGAATGTTACTATCAAATATTGAATGAATTTGTATTACTATCGTATAATGGGTTTACATATGTGCTTTTTAGAATTCTGGTAATGTCTTGAAATAATTTTTTTTCTTTATTTTAATTTTGCATCAAGTTAACAGAACATATTAGCAATTTTTCACATATGATATTTCCAAGTTGATAAAATTTTTTCCAAGAATTACATTTTTCATTGGTTTTGAAGATACCTTGTTCTATATTGCCAAAGTTTTGACTTTTTCATTCATTTTGCTCTTTGTTTATTGCATACTCTTTTTTTAAAGGGTTTACCTAGTTGGCATCGATAACCAAATGTATGTCAAAGATTTAGGAAACAATAGTATTATTTAACATGCTAAAAAGTGAAGTGTACTGTATTAAGTATTTTTGTCTGCCATTGGATTATCTAGGACGTTTGACTTCATATTTATTGTTACTTTTACAGTTATTCATAAAAATACAATTGAAAATGCCACAAGCAACTAAAAAAGTATGTTGATTTTTATTAATTTGTTCTTGGACCTTTGTTGTAATAAGTGAGGGTTTTACAATTTGGTGTTTTTTTATTCATCCGTTACTTAATTGAATACAAAGACTGGTATTTATCAATAAAAAAGATTTTAAGTGAGAAATGCATTTACAAATGTTCTCAAATGGTATTTTTTCTATTATTATTTTATTTTTTAATTGTTCTAAAATTTGGTTTATCATTAGAAAATATTATTTTTGATGATTTGGGGATTTTGGCTCTCTTAAAATTGTTTTTATTATCATAGCGTTGGCTTAAAATATTTCTTTTTTTTTTTCAATCTCCATGATTGACTTCTTTTTACAAAATACTAAAAAAATTTAGGATTTCCCCCCTTTTGTGCTTTAAAA
Organism: Euphysa ruthae; assembly: GCA_035046665.1. Classification (NCBI taxonomy): domain Eukaryota; kingdom Metazoa; phylum Cnidaria; class Hydrozoa; order Anthoathecata; family Corymorphidae; genus Euphysa; species Euphysa ruthae. The sequence goes on along the minus strand of JAUZNK010004241.1, from coordinate 16,079 downwards.
ATTGGTTTTGATTTTTTTTTTCTCCAAAACTAATTTATTTTTTAATCTTGTAGCAAGAAGCTGTAGTGCAGTTTACATTATCAGATAGAGGAATCAAAGCTGATCGACTGTTGCAAGATAATCCTTATGATGTGGATGCTTGGGGGGTACTTATAAGAGAGGCTCAGGTAACCATTATTAACTATTATTATTTGCTCTATTCAATGCAATCAACAAAAGATTTTGCTTGCTAATATCTGGAGCACCAATTAACAGTATTATGAAATTCTTAATTTTTTAGATTTTTTTAAGCAATAATGTTATTTTAATTTTTATTTTAGTGGTCTATCTTCCACCCCCTGCTTCAGGCCTATTTTTTTACCAAATAAGTTAGTGAATCCTTTTAAGAATAATTTAGCGATCCAAATTTTTGCAGCGTTCTGTTTAATTCCGTTTATCTCAATTATTTTTAACTCTTTTTTTATGAATTAAATTTTCATTTATCTGCTTGTTTATGTGTGATTCTTCCAGTTTAGTTTGTTTTTAAATTTCAAAGTAATAGAAAATATTTAAATACTTCAGAAAATCTCATGCCTTATATTAGTCGGAGCAAACATATTTTTTAAGATTTCTGCTGCAGAATAGGTTGTCGAAGCGCTTCTATTTATTATTTAACCTTTTAATTACAATGATAGAAGCTCTTTTTCCTCTTGAAAATTTTTGAAATATGAAAAAGGCAGTATTGAAGAAGGAAATTAAAATAGATAAATTTTTGTTTCTAACTTTTGCCAAAGTTAAAACTAAAGAATAAGAGTAGTAGTACAATAAATAAAGACACAGACAAAAATCTGCAAACTTTATCATTTTTGGTATCCAAGAACCATCTAAATCTTTGCTACAAATGCCAATAAACATCTAAATATTAATGAAGCATTAGTTTATTGCACTCAGACATTTTCTAGTCTATGGTAAACATTGCAATCTGCTTTAAATTTTTTTTCATATTTTTTGATCAGATTTTAGGTTGGGAAAAAATTTGTTTTGACAGAAGCTAACTACATGCAAAAGGTTAATGATGCTTTAAAACAATTATTATTCAGAAACTAAGCTAGATCTTATTCTAATTTTGTCGTTTATTAAATTTTATGCGCTTATAGACATTCTGTTACAAAAACAAATGTCTTCACAAATATTTTTAAAGGCAATTAAAATGACAGAGGATTTTTTGTGATTGTTTTCTTAACACATTTATTATGGCTTAATCCCTCTCCACTTTAGTTTGAGGTCTTTATTAAATCGCAATTGCAAATCGCCCTAAGCTTTTTGAAACGATTCTAAGTAGAAAATTTTAATTTAATTAAATTTAAAAGTTTTAAATAGAAATAGAAAATGAATACTCAATAATATTTTAATGTGCAAATCAAATAATTATTTCCATTAAACTTAAAAAGCAAAAATTATAAATATAAATTATAAGTTATAAATTATTATTATTATTATTATTGCAAATTACTATTACAATGATGTTTTCTGGTTGATGTCATTTGAATAAATAGCATTTTCTATATCTTAATTTCTACTTTAGAATTTCCCAGTAGACCAGGGAAGGGATCTATATGAGAGACTTGTAACACAATTCCCCACTGCTGGCAAATATTGGAAGCTTTACATTGATCAAGAGGTAATACAACTTATTGAGTTGAAAATCTTTAATTAAAAGCTCTCATCAGTTCTATGTATTTTTTGTCAATAGATGTTATTACAATAATTAGATCTTATTTGGCTATGTTATTATTATGTGTCAACAAGGAGAAGAGTGGGTTAAAAGAGAAATATAATTATCAGGGTGTTTTATGACGATTTAAAACTTTTGCATGTGATTCCTGTTTACTTAATTGAAATATCTTAAAATTTCCTAATGTTTACAAATGATTCTAGATCATGAAATTAATAATTTGTTCCTATAATATTAAAAGCTAGTCTTTAAGCAAGCTTTACTTTCAAATTACCTGGCTTAATAATGACAAACCTGAAATTTAGTTTCTGTTCATTAAAAAACAAGTTATTCACAAATAATTATTCAAAGGTCTGTCAGATATATTTTTGTGTTTGTTAGTTTTTCAGAAGTTTTACGCAAAGGTGTAAGGCTATAGATTTTAAATTTTTGAAAATAATTACTCCAATTCAGTACTGGACCCAAATATTGTTTAGTTTTGGCTCTAACATCAACATTTTTAAAATTTACTTGAAGTTTGTTCATTTTTCACAAAGTAGGAGGAATCTTTTGACCCATATGACCACCTACTAATAAATCTCGTTTGGTCCTGGGCTTGGTTTATGACTCGGAAATTGCAAAAATCAGTATTTTTGACTTTGCTCTAAAAGTTAATCTATGGTTTTCCTCAAATTATAGATTATATTAGGAAATATTATTTTTTTCTAATAGATTAGGCACAGCCATTTTGGTAAAAGTCCCCAGCATCTAAAATATGGCCATTTTGGCCAAAATAAGATTTTTGAAATTTCATCATTGCCATTCATAACTTTTTTCATTGAAGTTAAATGACTATAGAGGACATATCTTCTATAGGCACCTAATTCTCTTGTCTTGGGCTTAGGCCACCTAATTCTTGTTTCTTGGGTTTGCACCACCTAATTCTTGTTTCTTGGGCTTGGGGCCACCTAGTTCTTGTTTCTTGGGCTCGGGCCCTAAAATGTATTTAAATTTTTTTTTTCTAATTCTTCTGAAATTTAAAATCTGTATTTTTTTTTTTTTTTAATTTGCTATTTATGATTACTTCTGAATTTTAGCCATATTAAAAATGTAGTTGGTCTCAGCCTCCAGGATCCTAATCACGGTCATTTTTTAACCTAAAAGCAATATTTTTGAAATTTTATCAAAATTTGTTCATTACTTTTTTAAACTTTGTATTTAAATGATGAAATTTTTTATGATGTCAGAAAATATTATCGGTTCTTATTTATAGCCAACATCCCAATTAACTTTAATTGATGTGATTAAGCAGCTGTGTAATTATTCATTCATTTATTATAAAAGTATAAGTTATTGTTTTGTTGGAGATTTATAGATTTTATTGTCTGTGAGTATATTAGTCACTAAAGTGCTTGTTTGAAAGAAGATAAAGTTATTGTTCAACATAAATATTATATTTTTTTCTAGAAATAATATTCCGATTCTCCTGATTCTGATATTCAAATATTTTGGCATTTTTTAATAATTTTAATAGACCGGTGTGTGATTAGATCTAAAAGTAGTCTAAATTTTGGCTGAAAATTTGTTTGTTTTAAAAAAAAAAAATTTTAGCATACCAAATGTTTTAAAATTCCACAAATGTTTTAAAATTCTGGTACACGTCCCCAAAATGGAGTCTGAAGGCTTCTTTTTACCCATATATCTGCTGAAATTTGTTGTTAGGTGAGTTAGGCCCAAATTTTACTTTGACGACTTGTTTCTGCTGGATCATCACATAGAGTTAAAAAAAATATATTAATTGTTTGAAATGCTTTTTCGGACTATAGTAGGATATTTCTCAAAATTCTGCTTTATTGAACAGTTATCATTTGTCATCAATTCACTTTATAGCATATTTCATTAAAGAGGGTATTGACGCTTTACTTTCATCCATAGTCTGCCATCTTGAATGTAATAATAAAGGTGTTTAATTTTGGCAGTATTAAGAAAACACTTTATGACATTACTATTTTCCTTCCTTGGGAGCATTTATATTTTGAGTCTTATTTGTTTGAGGGTATTTAAAAGTATTTTCTATATTTGATATTTTGGTTTTTAGTTTTATATGCTACCAATGATAGCTGGCATGAAGACGTACCTTGAGTTAGTGACTTCATGGATTAATATTTATTTCTTTAATGTGTTTAAAAAAAAATATTGCTATGTAAAAATAGAGCAACTACTTGTCCTCTTTTTTGCGTTGTTTATTTCGTTTTTTCTATCCATCCAGTAGTTAATTTTTATGCTTCTAAGCATGTTAGTTATTTTGATAGATTATGTCCTGTGCAGTTAATTGGTATTTGGTTTATTGATTTTAGGAAGTTTTAATATTTTATTCTAGCTTTTATATCTTCAATGTTTCTTAAAACCAAAACAGAAAAAAAAATTGCATGGGTTAGGATAAAATATAGTTTCCCATTTAAATCAATATTTTTAAGTAGGTTATTAAAACATGTTGCACAAACTAGTCCAGGACCATATTTAATCAATGTTTAGCTTGCTATAGAAAATCATTTTTCACATATTTTCTGGTTTTCGAATTTTTCCTGACCAGTATAAATGAAAAAATTAACATTAAAATCAAAAAACCAATAGATAGTTACTAGTCTGAAATCAAAATATTATAAGACTTGAATGATAGTTGTAGTTTCAGTTCTTTTTACATTTCATTGCCCAGATTCAAGAGTAAAATTTGAATACCTTTTAACAGCTCTGTCTTGTTTGCCTTTCATTTTTGCAGAATTTTAAAAGTATACCCAGTTTCTGATTTAATTCTTAAAAAACTCTGGCGTAAAAAAATCCCATGCTGTTTGAGTAAAGAAAAACTTTTTAAATTCCAATGGCAGATAAATTATAGCAGACAATTGATTGCTTGTGTTATTACTGAAACAACTAAAAATAATTACTGTCATAAAGAATAGCAATTCAAAACAAAGGTTTTAAAGAAAAAAATTGTTCACCTGTTGAAATTAGACCAATCAGGTCCATAAACTTTATGATTTTGTTTTAAATCATTGGTTCTCATTCTATAACTTAAATTTGTTTTTATGAATCGTCTTTCCCCAAGCTGTTTAACACAGTTCAAAGAATAATAAAATTTTAACAGAAAGTTTATATTTAGGGAACTCCTAGAGCTACCTTTAAAAGTAATAGATTATTAGGTTTGCAGCTTTAAAAGTTTATCTTTTTAGGTGTTTATCTGGACATATTCCATAAGGATCTCCTTTATTAGGAGCTCACCTAGGGTATTATATTAGGCTACGTATTCTGTTGCCGAAAATACTTTGTTCATGAAATTAACTTGTGAGATTTTCATCCAAGTTTTAAATACCTGATGGTCTATAATTGAACAAAAGCATCTACTATATGCATGAAATATCCAGAATATATTAAATAGAAATAATAAACCAAAGTAGTCTATGAATTCAGGTTAAAAATGGTTTTTCTTTGTTAATAAAGGTCTGAATTTATTAGCAGGAGGGGTTAAAAAATAGGGAGGTTTTATTGCAGTATTTAAAATAGCTCAATTTTAAGTTCACCCCATTGTTATTCTTCCTGAGCAAGAACAGACAGCGTGTTTGTACATTATTAACTGTACGACAGTGATCTTGAAAAAGGTAAGTTATATCATGTATTTTGAATATTGGGGTTAAAGAAAATTTCTTATTGATGAAGACATTTTTAAATGAAGTTTTCCACTAAAGAAATTTGAAATTATTTATTTGCTTCAATTTGATTCAATTTATTTGTAATTTTAATTTTACTTTATGCTTTATACTTTTGATAGCTAATTGTTTTTATTTCAAATTTAGATGAAATACCGCTACTTTGATCGTGTTGAAAAGGTGAGAATTTTCTTGTTTACTTTGTTTTGTTATCATTTTACTGAAAAAGCAACTTTATCTAATCATATGTAAACAACAATTTGATGTTAAATTTATTTTTTGCTAAAAAATTTATTAGAGAGTAGAGAGATAAAAGTATTTTTGAAATTAAAGGAGGGTCTGTACAGTTAAAGATGAGTAGCATATGAAAGCCTTGTGGAAATACTTTTCTTGAGAAAGTCTTTAGTGAAGGTGTTACTTCTTTCAAATTATCAGAACAGGTTCCACAGAAATACTTTTAGAATGGTGACAATTAGGCCATGTTTCTGTAATAGAAAAGTGATTGAAGATTTGAACAAAGATCAGAACCAGCATGGTTGATTATACGTTTTTGAATTGGTCAATAAGATGAAGACATACAGAAGAGGCTTCCACACAAAAATGGCAGCAATACTCAATACATGGTCGAGCTGTAGCCTTATAGATAAGAAAGAAAGTGTTGCACCCGGAATAGAAATTCAACCTTCATGGCAGCAGATTTTGCAATGGATTAAATGTAAGAAAGCCAAGAGAAATTATTTGTGAACTTTAGATCTCGCAACTAAATCTACATAGATCCAGTGAGTTCTAATATTCATCAGCACAGATGGAAGGAAAGGTGTCCTTAACTGTTTTATTTGTTTTTAAAGAATTGAATGATGCCAACCATTTCTCTCTCTATTCAACAACAGTGGAAGATCATCTTCCCAATCAGCTGCCATTTCAACCTTATCAAGCATTGTCTGTCTTTCCTAAGAGTCAATACAAATCAGTGTCATCCGCATATATAGCAAGCTATATATGAATGCTATCAGGCAGATCATTCATGAAAATTAGAATAAGAGTAAGTCTCAGAACAGAACCTTGCAAGATACCAGAATTTATAGAGTAACAGTTTGATGAGTGGCCATTCGAGGACCACATTGATTTCCCTGCTTGAAAAAATTTGTTGATTAAAATTGACTATTGATCTGTTATCATTGCTGAATTTTTTTAATGGGCAAAAAATTAAAATCCAAATTTTGGTATATTTCTTTACCTTGCAGAAAGGTAATAGTTTGCACAGATTAGTCATGAAAAAATTTTTTTGACGTAAGTTATTGAATCATACTTTAAGGTTATATTGTGAAGACATAAAATTGATGATGAATGACACGTAATAAATTTGATTTACTCATCCGTGGCATTTTAACTCTAACATCAAAATTATGTTGAAAGTTTATTTGTTCCTAAATTGTTTGTTAGAAAAATTGATATAAATTAATATAAACATAACATTGATATATAGAGTAAATAGCGTTCAAAATTGATTATCAGTTAAAGAAGTTTAGTTAACATAAACAACAATTTAGTTATAAATTGAAAAAGTATTTTCAATCAAATATTTTTATGAAATAGCACAATTTTTCTTGGAGAAGTACATATTAGGAAGTTCGAATTATGGGTTCGCGAGTTGTGAACGGTTTTTGTTAATGATTCTAGTAATCAGTTTTTATGTATAACAAAAAAATCAAGAATAAAATGTTTTATTTTTGTTATATTGGATTTTTTTTTTTGGTTTATTGAATGATTTTGTTTCTGGGAGTTAATAAATTGTTCATCATTATTCTTAGCTGTTTCAGCGATGCTTGATCAAGATATTAAACATGGACTTGTGGAAGACCTATCTTTCTTATGTTAAAGAAACAAAACAGACGATGGCAAGTTTTAGGTAAGATTTGATGGTAATATGTTTTCCCGTCTTTCCATTGATTATTCTTTTAAATTATCACCTGTTCCTAAATTTTTTTATGTGTAAGTCCAGATGTTGTTCAAAAATTTTGCATCTGTTAATTTTTATATCTCAGGTTTTTATTTATTACTTATTCTTTTCTTATTTATAAAGGTTTATCCACCAAAAAATATTTCTGTATAGCCTATATCTTTATTTTGACTAATATTAAAAAGATTCTAAGCTATCCATCCTTTTTAATTTAAAGTGTCAAAACCCAGATAAGCTGAATTTCAATAGTATTTTGCTTATTTTTGTACCATTTAGAGGTCAATTTAAATTCTTGTTATATTTGTATGTTCATTTTTAGAGAGAAAATGATTCAGGCATATGAGTTTGCAATTGAGAAGATTGGACTGGATTATTCTTCATATCCAGTAAGATAAATATTCCATAAAGACTGAGTGTGTAAACGAGTGTAATAGGGTGAAAAGGGTGTATTAAACTTCCATAAACACTCCAGATGTTTTTACAGTTCTACTAAATGTGTATGAAAGTTATTCATTGTTTAGTTGAAAAGGAAATTGTTAAAAAAGTCCAAAGTTCAATTTTAATATCAATTAAAAATCAATTAAAATAGGGTGAAAAAGGTGTAATAAATTACCTGATATGCTTTTGCATACATGTTTTTATTTAAGCTGATTTATCTTTATTTTCTAAAAAATGAAAGAATCAGCCTTATTTTTTTTTTTTTATGATAGTGTTTAGTGTATAAAATTTTTCAAAAGTGTTTACTCTCTTACAAATGTTTCAGAAAGTGAGGGTTTGAAATTACTTTCAATCAAAGCTTTGATATGATAACATAATTACATGAAAATAACTGGAATTTTTATGCATTTGTGCAATGTAAAAAAATTACTAAATCAGATGTTTTTATCTCTCATATTATTGTAAATTAGATCAAAGCAACATATTTGAGGAGCTTTCAAAGGATCTTTTTCCTTCATAGACATATTATTTTGAGTTCAGAGATACATACATACGTACATACACACACACATGCATGCACGCGCGCACACACATACACACATATGCATATATGCATGCATGCATATATATGCATACATAGATACATGCAGGCATGCATATATATCTTTTTATATATATATGCTTTTTTCAAATATAACTTATTATTCCAAATTTCACCAGTTGGCATTTTATATATGCCTCAATTATTTCATAAATAAGATATAAAAAGCAGCCAAATTTGACATTTGTGGTTAATGGTAAAAGAAAAGATGGAAGTAGCTATATAGTGATGCTGATTTATTATACGGAAATATCTAAGTTGTTAAGAGAACACAGAACTTCTAAAAAATAAACCAATTAACTGTTATGTTTGGTTTCATCTAACATTGTTCTGATGTGTAATTAGTAACTGTCTTGGTCAAAAGTTCTTTGAAACTGAACTTTAAATACATTGTGTTAAAAAAAATGTGGAGATAACGATTGGCAAATTTTATTCATTGTTGCAAGATAGGTCTTTTACTGTGCTCTTTTTTTTTTGCTGTTGCTAATTTTAAAACTTAATTTTTAGATTTGGGCTGAATATATTAACTTTCTCAAAGCTGGGTGAGTTTTTACTAATAAGTTTGTTGTGCATTTGTTTTTTGTGCAATTTTTTAACAGGTTTACGTTAGATTAACACCTCGATGGAAAAAAAATTTTCATAGAGATTTTGTGGGAGAAGTATGTGCTGTAAATTCCCTTATCAAGGTTTTTGTGCTGTCTGCCTATGGAATTCAATTTTTTTTTAAATCGGCAAGACAGTTACAATATAGGTGAACGATTACTAGATCTTGAATACTGACCTGGGATCACAAGGCTACTCATTCAGTTTTCGTAAATATTTCTGACTGGCTTGAAGGTGATATTTGCATACCCCCACTTAAGTCATTGCAAGATATGGATGTGGTTTTTCTCAGAATGAAAGTATATAAATTTATTGCATGCAGTTTATAAAATGCTTTTTTCTAAGATATAAAATTTAATGAATGTTAGGTGTCCTTTGATAGGCAAAACGAGAAAGTTTTAATGACCAGTAAGCCCTATTTTCTGGCATTCACCCAAATAATTAAATTTAAATTTTGAACATATGTGCATTTCATAGCTTAAAAATAATGAATGATATTTGTTTTAGTGAGGCACAAGGTGCATATGCTGAAAATCAAAAGATCTCACAAATTCGCAAAGTTTATAGTGTAAGTTTCCAATTAATGTTTTCTTTATATCCATTTTTATTGGAACTTGTTAGATGATTGTCCTGATAAACAAAGTAAGAGTTTATATTTTGCTTGTTTATCTGTAAAACTTTTCTCTAAATCCATTAACTAGTTTTAAGGCACCTGATAAAGCTTATGTGTCATATGCATTGAAACATTTTTGGTTTTGTTTATTTGCTAACTTTCTTTAGAATCATTCATTATTGGTCCCCGTACAAAACCATTGAGGTCCTATGAATCCTCCTATGGTTGTCTTTGTTGTCCTGTGTGGCTGAGCGGTTAAGTCTTTAGTTTCTGTCATGGAGGTGCGGGTTTGAGCCCCTGTATAGACCAATGATTTTCTTTACCATAAGCTCAAATGGGAGGGAGCTCTAAGTACACCAGAACCAAACCCGTGGGCCTTTATATAATAAGTTAGTTTGTAAAACAGTTTGTTGGCCCCACGTTAAAATAATCGAATCGAATAATCATATCCATTTTCCACCTGCAAATCTTTCTCAGGAACCGTTCATATTTTTGTTATGAAATCTTAATTAAAATCTAGTAACATAATACAAATAAGTGATAATTTTCTCTTTTTGAAAAAAAATTATTTTACTGAGTCTAAATGTGTTTTTGCCATTCCACACATTTCCAATAATATAATAGATCTAATTATTTATATATATCAACATTTTACTATGGAAATTGCAAATATCAGTAATATTTAATAGTAAAATTAACCACATTACACTTCCATTGAAGTTCTTTAAACTAGATTTTAAAACTGCTTATCAAATTTATATAAGCTGCAAGTTTACTTTAAGACAAATCCTCAAATTTTCTTCTAACATGGAAATCAGGAATTTATATATCTTAACTAAAAATAATCACACACATATAGACGATATCGTCAGTATAACATTTAAATCTGCTAATCTTTCTCACTCAAACATAACAACTATGCAATTGTTTGTTAAAAAAAAACAAAGGCTCAATCAACTTGACGTAATTTCACTTTCAGAGCAAAATAGAGTTGTTTCTTAGTATTTAACATTTACCTTTTTTGGAAACTAAATTCTACTAGTAACAGAATTATATACAAAGCTTCTGGCACTACCTCATGATTTGAGTCTCTAAGCTAAGGCTTTAAATAAATATATCTGATCTTAATTCTATTTTAACCCAATTAAAATAGGATGCTTAAAGCTAGACTATTATTCTCAACCAAACATGCTAGCAAACAAACAACCTGTCTTAATTTTCCAACATAAGAGTATAATTTCATTTTCATAAATTATCCTGCCCTATTGGGAACATGCTTTTATCTCATGAATACAAAGAGCTTAATCATTTCCCCTAAAGTGACCATAAGTTTATTCCTCTTGAAATTTCATCCTTTGGGTTAATATCTAAAGAAATGAGTTAATTTTTAAGAAATTTAAAGAATCAAATTGCAGTGCAAACTGAATTGTTTCTGTTTGTTCGCTAGTTACGATTTGCTATTTCTACTACACATACTGCAGGCAAAAAAAAAAAAAAAATTCTAATCTAAAAGATTTCCTAAAGCAAAAGACTATAAGCTTTCATTAATTTTTATGTAGCATATTTTTCTTGAATTTAAGTTTAGAGCAATCAGTGGACCACAATGCATTAGTTAGACGACAAGAGTCAGACTGGCAGTATTGCTTATTATATATAATATTATTATTTACATTTGCATTTATCCAAAATAATTGGTACTTTATAACTTTTATCCTGAAGTTGATTTTTATTTCATAGATACATGCCAACATTAAACACAGCTTTAAAAATATTTCTTAAAATTGTTACACAATTCGTGCTACAAGTAAAAAAAGCATTTAATTACCAACAATTTGTGCATCCTTGTGCAGCGTTTTTCTTTCACGGAGTTAAGTAAACTTTGAAGTTTCATGTATTTGTTTTTATTGTTAATTTTTCCTTGTTGTAAATATTGGGTATGTTCATTTGGGCTAACCTTTTTCTTTTATAATAATGAGTACAGCTTTATGTTTGTTTTAAATTTTATTTATCATTTTATATCTATTCTTTTTTAGCGATCAGTTCATTCTCCAATCCACAATATAGAATCTTTATGGAAGGAGTATAGTCATTTTGAAATGTCAGTAAATAAAATGTTAGCAGAAAAATTAATTCACGAAAAAACCAGAGAATATCAAAATGCAAGAAGAGCTGTAAAGGTTAATTTTTTTTAGCTAATAGTATGTTTGGAGATTAAGCTGTTTTCCCACACCTATTTAGAAACCTATCTCAATAACTATTGTGTTCATTTTGCTGACAGTCACCCCTAGCTTAAAAATAAAAACGCATTGTTTTGTATAATCTTTCCTTATACAGGATTTGCATAATTAAAAATAAGTTTGCTTCTACTAGAAGTTTATTAATATCTTATGATAAGATATCTTCAAGGCAATCAAGATGCCATCCCTATGTACAGGGGACATAAAAATTTTGCTTGGCTAATTGTTAGAGTTGTTTGAACAAGTCTGAAAATATATTGTATATATGTTATTACGTTGTTTTTTTTTTTTTTTTTATAAATTTTTTTAAATATTTTTTGTTTCTTTGATATTAAGCAAGTCCAAACTGGTCTTAACTGATGTTGGTTTTAATTTTCTTAGATTTTTCTCGGAGCAGTTAAGTAATAATTAAACACCTTGTATTTTGATTTCCAGGAGATAGAAACAGTTACACATGGCTTCAATAGATCTATCCCTGCTACGCCACCAACAAATACTCCATTTGAATTAACTCAAAAAGAGCTCTGGAGAAAATATATCGCTTGGGAAAAATCGAACCCTCTTAAGGCGGATGATCGAAATCTAGTTGTTAAAAGAGGTATGTATTTGAATTGATTTTTCTAATATTTTGATATGCAGAAGGTATATAAATTTTAGTAGCGATTTTTTTTTTTATTCCTTCATTTCAATATTTTCATCAGGCATCTATAGGTTTGCCTGTATATACCTGATATTTCTATAGGTAAATATTTAAAACATGTGTTGAATAATATGAAAAGCTATTGAATAATGATTGAATTTGTCTTATATTTACAGTTTAGAGTTTCATAATTTTCCACAAAGGTAAGGTCATAAATATTGAGAAATGAAAATTTTAGATATTTATGAAATTCTAGTTTTGAACTTGAATACGGTCATTTTAAGCACAAAATAAATATTTACTAAGTGTTCTCGAAATCATTTCATTAACTTTTTTTAAAAGTTTGGTATGGAGTTAAAGGACCATTTGGACAATCTTTTGGCTCATATGGCCTGACAAAAGTTCCCAAGACCTCAAAACATGTCAAATTTGGTCGAACAGTGAAATTTTTTTGATATTTTTGATATTTTCCTATTCTGCTGAAATTTGTTTCTTAAAACTTTATGATTTCTTTAGCAATTTGGGAAAAGTTTTTGGGCCCATCCACCTATATTTGAATTATGGTCATTTATAGGGCTAAAAGTATATATTTTTAAATTGTATCCAAATTTATTCAATACTTTTTTCTTAAGATTTTGCTTGTAAATGATGAAATTCTTTTCGATGGCAGAAAATATTATTGGTAATTATTTATAACCAAAATCCCTCTTATCAAATACATAGCAGATTTAGATGGTGTGCTTAAATCACAAACATTTACTTTACGTGTAGGGAACTTTAATCCGAATGTCAAAGCTGTTTTATTTTTGTTATAGTTAATTTTTTGATGATTACCAATATGGTGAAACCATTCACGTATTCAGACTGTTTTTGAGCAATTATTTGTATTTTTATTTGTTGTAAAAGATTGTGCAGGAGTCCATTAGGCACTAAAGGTCTTATTTATTTGTTTATTTATAAGGCTAAGCTATAGCAGTTCTTCGTATTCTTTATCTTATTCTTATTTATCTTTATTCTATTGGTAATATGGAAGTCATTGGTAATTGCATTACGATTGGCTTTTTTTTATGTTTTATTCTTTTCAAAAGACTTTGTTGGTATTAATGGTATATGTAAGAGCACTCCGGAGTTAAACAAATTTAAAACATAAGATAGCTTCTTACCAAACTCAGAATCATTTTCACTACCTATTAAGCTTGCAACTTCTCTGTTTTTTATGGTTCTTGTTATCTTTCTGCACCAGCACCCTATTCTAATTTAAGCGATGATTTCACTGTTGGGCACTCTATTAACATATAGTATTATAATATAGCAGTGTTACTATGCTATTATAATTAATGTTACAGAAGTTAAAAAAATGTAAAATATTGGTTAGAATATTTTTATAAAAAACGTAGAAAAAGGGCTCCAAAACAACAAGCAAAATGTTATGAATTCTTTTTGACCCAAACACCAATCCTGTTCTCTCATAAAAATGTCAACTCAATACTTCCCTTCACAAATTCCAACAAAAAAAAAAAAAAGGGAAAAAATTAAAAAAAAAAAAAGTATACTCTCAATAAAATATGATATGCCTAAATAAATTTTAAAGAATGCAAAAAATTTTTATTTTTTGTCAATTGAAAATTGAAAGAGAAAAAAATCAGTTTAGCATCAGTATGGTATCAATTTGTTAGTTTTTTATTAGTAAAAATTCAGACTAAGCAACTACATTGATAAAAAGAAATGTTAAAAAAAGAAATATACATAGATAAAAAAACTTTGCATCACCAATTACTTCAACAATTGCATTAGCATGTAGACAGTTTTGTGATTTTATGATTTAACATTTTTTAAATAGATAAATATTTAAAAATTTATGTATTAGCTTTTTTCCCATTTATATAAATTGAAATATTCAGAATAGTTTATAGATTTTGTTTTGTTGAAAAATATCCAAAAGCCAAAAAGTGAGATAAACATTACAGTTTAAGTGGGTGGCTTTTGGACATGCATTAATGTATGAATAACATCATGAATTGGATGTCTTCACCATCAAAACGCTATTAAGTAATAGTTGTAAACACCCCAAATTTAGTTGTTGGAATTTCAAAATTAGTTGTAAACATACAAAAATATATAAAGCTTCCAAGGATAGTTGAAATATAGTTAAAACACCTCAAAAATAGTTATAAACACCCCAAAGATATTAACAAACACCTCAAAGATAGTTATAAACATCTCAAAGATATTTTGAATACCCCAAGTAATGGGCTGACATTATTAAAAGGCTAGGAATCAAACGAAAAACTTTCTTATTTTTAACGTTGAAATTTCTTGTATTCTATTCACTTTTACTCAAATTAAAGTTGAGGAAAAATACCCCTGATAGCCAGTATTAAACATTTGTTATATAACAAACTTTAAGTTTCTTAATCAAAATAAAACTATTTTTTGGATTTAGATGTATTGATGTATATGCTTGTAAAAAACTGTGATATTCTTTGTTATTTAGTTATGTTTGCATTTGAGCAGTGTTTGCTATGTTACGCATTCCATCCTGATCTGTGGTATGAAGCAGCATCTTATCTTGAAAATACTGGTAGAGAACTTATTGAGAGAGGGGTATGTGTAATAGACCAAGGCTAATAAAATTTAATAATATCTAGTCAGTATGATTTACCACCACATCATGATCTTATAAGTCACAAATTAGTTTCTAAATGCAGCCATGTTTAATTAAAGTTAAAATCTTCCTCTTGCTATTTGATCTTATTCTTTCCATTAAACCATATAACAATAAAATTTTTTGCGCTGAATTAATTGATTAATTAATTAATTTGGTTGATTTTTTAATTTCGTCTGATAAACTTAAAATAATGGAAAAAAGTATTTTAGCAAAGTGTTATAGCAAAGTATTTTTTTTAAATGGGAAATATTGTTTTGCCATAGCCTGTACTAATTTTAATGATAAAATATCCGCAACTGATGAAAGATTTTGGAATTGAAATTTTTTTTACAAAAATTTCAAGTTGATACTTACCAAAGAACCATCAGTAGTGCTCATATAGTGATATGAAGTAAGATAAAAAAGGCAGACACATGTTAGACACTTGTGAGACAGTTTTAGTAAAATCTCAATTGAGCACACATGCCTGACACCTGTGTCAAATATTTTACAGGAAATTTTGTTTAGGCCCACCCTTTTTTCTATAAGTAAGTACGCTACTGATATGTCCTAATAAGGATATATACGTCTTGATCTATGATTGGAGATCATATATCATTTCATATCTCACACCCCCTGCATGAATTTATGATCTGTATCCATGGGTTTTTAAGCTTCTTTATATAATAATTTCTAAAATTTTGCTTTGAGTAAAAAGTCTCATATATTCTGATAACACCAATTTAGTTTGTTCATCCAGCAAATCTTTTCTTGTTTTTATTCAGGACATGCAAGGTGGACAAAAACTTTCAGAAGAAGCAGTTGCATTATATGAAAAAGCTACGTCGACTTTTTTAAAAAATAACCTACTCCTTCATTTCTCTTATGCAGATTTTGAAGAAGTAAGCTCATTTTCTACCAATATTAATGTAGAGGTACTTAC
>JAUZNK010004240.1:0-10521 GCA_035046665.1 Euphysa ruthae | reverse complement strand
GAAAAATCCAAACTTCAAAAACCATGAAAGAGGTCAAAATCAAGATTAAAATGCTTAAAAATACTGAATTATTAATTAACCAAATTTATTTATAATCAACATGAATAATCAGGTATAGTCATCATCAAGCACATATCATTTAATTAAACCTTTGATAAGTTTGAAGACTTCAAAAATGCTTAAAGAGAAGTAATGTCATGTAGGGTCTCACTTCAACCATGAAGCTCATTGTAGCTCGTTCAGCATTAAGCAGAGCACCAAATATGTGCCATTAGTCAAAAAAAGCATTAAAACTCATGAATTTTTTTTTTAATTCATTAAATAAGTAATGAATCTTGTGCTGTAAAAAGTTTTTACAAATACAAAAACTAAAATACAAAAATTTTAAGCATCCCTCTTAAGGCAACCTTCTTATTTGAATATTAAATTTAAGATATGGACATACAAATGAAATTCAATTCATTTCGATTTTATTTGAGGGTATAATAGCACAAATACAATTGTTAAAATTATGAGGTTGTATCTTGCAAAAAAAAAAACAAATATTGCAAAATTGTTACAACATTATCATCAAGGTATGCTTTGGAAATAAATTTCTTTGTATTCGTAAAACTTGCACAAAATATTCCTATATTTTCAGGGAGACAACACATTCAAATTTTATTTATTAATTTGAAAACAGAAAAGTTTCTTTCCATGATGAAATATTTGCAGAAAATATAATATTAAATAAAATTTAGGATTTTAAAAAGTAATGCTGTTAATGTACAAACGGCCAAATGCCTAACTCAAAACTCCTTGATGTATTTTGTATACCCCTGATTTCTCTCATTGACATAAAAAACAATGTTAAAATCTTGATAACTCATGATGGCATATAACTTTTGATTGAAAATTAATGCAGCTTTCAAATTTTAACATTTGTATGTATATATAAATACAGATAAAAGAAAAATTAAACATGTCGACCTTGGCATGGTCATAATTCCAAATATCACCATGTTTGTATTGGAATATCCCCAATTGAAGCTTGTGTGTAAAAACATCAGGCTTTGTCTTTTAAAAGCAAAAAATAATGCAAAAAAATTTTCACATTAAAAGTTACAATATTTCAAATAACTCAACTTTAATAAGATATTCCTCATTTTCAGGAAAAAAAATTTTTTTCAAAAAATGAAGAAATCAAGAAAATTTTATTTATCAGACAAAACTTGTAAAAAATGTAAAATAACGAATTTTACATAGCCATAGTTAAAAAAATCTACTATTTATATGTTTAAAAAAGGTCCAGACTCTATCACCCTCGTATTGAAAAAAAAAATCACTAAATGTCAAACGGTTTGAAGTGCAATGAAAAGCTTGTTACTTTAACAATTACCCTAATTCATATATTAAAGTAAGTAATTTTTTTTTTTAAGTTTTAAAATTAACAATAGCTCCACGGATACATATGAATGAGCCTTGTACATAAACTGAAAGATAGCCAACTATCACAAACTGTCCCCATTTGAAAATATTTTTTTACCGTGGATTATTTAAAGTGTGTAGACCTTGCAATTCACATCACTAATTACATGACAGTGATTAAATTTTGGTCTTTTGACAATTTAGCTTAAATGCAACCCAGCTATATAGCAAAGTGTTAAAAAAAATGCGTAAATATGATTAAAATCTCACAACAAAGCTTTGGATATCAAATGAAAGACAAAATCATGTGATTTCCAAAAGGCCTCATATATCTCAATAGCTTGAAATTGAAAATTTCATTAATTTTAATTTTCATTAATTGTCAAAATATCTAAATCTTTTTTTGACATAAAAGTGGGGACAAAACTGAATGTCCAGGGGGTAAAATTTATTATGCTGCGTTTTAACTCAACCAAAAGAAATACTAAAATTTGATAGGTTGCTGTAAAAAGTTATTTCTCATAACAAATCGGAATTTTTTTTGAGAAATTTTATAACGGGGGAAGATAAGGGCTTTTCAGGGGGTAGATATTGACATATAGGTTTATAACTCACCTAAACCTGGTTAATATAGATGCTAAATTAATTTTAAGAGGGAAAAATATTTAAAAGTTACACAATAAGCATAAATTAAGAAATTTAAATGGTTTTCAGGTGGTAAATTTTGACATATTGGGTCATAAATGGATAGCTCTGCAACACCGATTATTTCTTTTTTAGCAATTTTTATTTCTTCGTTTTTTTTTCCTTTATGCAGACTTAATTTTTTGATAATGTAGTGTTTGTAAGTGTGGTTTCAGCATTTCTTTCCCTTTACCAGACTTAGAATTCTTGGAAAAATTTTTAAAAACGGACTATAGCATTTTTGATATGATGCCACTGCTACAAAAGATTACTTTTGTAAGATATAAAGCAAGACAAGCAATATGAAATCATCAACAGCCAAATATTAGTCATTTGAAAATATTTTTTATTACATTTTTTTATCGCCAGAGATGTAAAAAAAAGTATTGTTTTTAGTAAAAAAAAAATATTCCGTAATGTATGCAATAACTTTCCCCAATGTTTTTATATTTCTTATATTTATAAAATCTTAAATATGTACACATACATACCTATGAAAAACTGCAAGGTGATTTTAAATTTGATCTTTTGGAAATGACTGCGTTTTGTTACTGAAACATTTGCATTTGAAAATGCTTGCTTTTTACAACCATATCTGAATCAAAGTTGTTTTTTGTTATTAATTCTCATTTAATTTATACACTAGATGTCCGATAGAAAAGCTGTGATAAAAAATGCAGACATGTCTGAAGATATGCAACAAGATGCTATTGAATGTTCAACCCAGGCTATGGACAAATTTAATATAGAAAAAGACATTGCTGCACATATCAAGAAAGAATTTGACAAAAAGTATAATCCAACGTGGCATTGCATTGTTGGAAGAAATTTTGGTTCATATGTTACGCATGAAACAAAACATTTTATATACTTTTATCAGGGACAAGTTGCTATTCTTCTTTTCAAGTCCGGTTAAGACTTGACCATATGTATAGTATTAAAAAAAAACTTGTTTCACAGATTTCCATGAAACTTACAGGATTGTAAATATAAAAAATGAACAAATTTTGTATAACATATTAATCAAATAAGTCATTTCTTAACTTATTGATTTGAAGGAACTGCTGGGTCCTTTGTGTGTTCACCCTTATTTAGGAGGAAGCAATATTGTGTGTATCGCTTGTGTTTAAAATGGAGAATTAGCTTTGTTGAAATTCAAATACAGGCAAACTGAATTTGTTAAAAAAGTGGTATAACGTGTAAGAAAAAAATTAAGAATGTAAGAGTTTGATTTCGAGGTCGTTTATCTCTATATTTTGGAGAAATAATCAACTCATTTTCTAGTGTTTTCAACCCTAGAGTATTGATTTACATGCAAAACAATAATTTTTGGTTGTTCAAAAATTGAATAGGTTAAATTTCATACACTTCAGGTAGCAAGTGAAACCACTGAACTGAGGAAAAACAGGAATTTTCCTGCAAATTTTAAATAATTTATTTCATTAACTGGTTTAATTTTTTCTCGTGCATTAATTTTCGACGACCACAATTTTTTCGCGACAAAGCAAGAACTATTTTTGTTTATTTGTTCTTTTGCCATAATATCAAATTCATTTCAGCATATATCTAGTTCGTAATCGGACTCATACGAATAATGATCGTTTACTTGAGGATGGTTCCTCTTGAAATTTCTCTGCCGTGTTAATTTCGTGTGGAACAAAAATATCGTCACGAATTTGTGATGCAAACAATAAGTTAATTCTGGTCCATTCTTTGCTCCATGAGGAATCATAACTTTAGTCGCTGCTCTTTTAAATCTAATTCTACGAAAAACGCTTTGCGCCCTATTTACTCCAGAAACAAATAATTAAAGCGTTACTACTTCTCTCGATTAACGCCTTAGAAATTGTTCTTGCAATAGAATATGACACTTCCTCCATGATTATGTTGGGCCAACAGGAAACTTTGAACATTTTTATCAATGTTGTTGCCTACCAATGCAGGTGTTCCTCGTTGTTGGGCTGCAATGGACTTAGCAGGTAACATTCCTTTCTTAATGGCAATCTTTAGGCTATGTTGATATTTCTTTCGAAAAACACGAGCAGTGCTTTCATTTAAATTGCTAAATTTATTTCGAACCTTGTGTGCAGCAGCTGCATTTCACAGCAAATTTTCCGATTTGATATCTTATTGCCGCACTGTACTTTGTGTATGGTTTTCGAGAATTCTTGACATTTCACACATAGTTTCTACCACATCACTGTGGTCTATTATTTCGAGACCAGTTTCCTCAGAGGATGGGAAATTTTGAGCTGAAACAAAAAATTCAGAAAACCGTTCGAAATAATTCGAAACCTATAATCATATTCTTTAGTTTTTTGGAATGATTTTTGTAAAAATGCATTCCATTTCATCAAAAAACAATTCAATAAGATTTTTGTTTTCGCTAATAAAATAGCTGTGCAGCACGAATAGAGGTCATTAACAACATTACGAATAAAAACGCGAGAACAGTACTCATCAATTTTTAGCATGGATTATCACGCGCTTACAACCTTCGAATATTCTGCAACAGTTAAATAGAGATAACCATTTCTATAGAAATAGAATTTCTATAGGTGCAGTAATAGCGGGTGAAATAGCATCACATTATTACCGACGCTCTCCGTCGAGCCTAAAATTGAAGAAATTCTTGCGACATTTACTTTTCAATAGCCAGGCTACTTGTGGCCAAAAAATAAAGAAATCTTTAGGACATTTACTTTAAATAGCCAGATTACTTGCGGCAGTAAAACGACAACGCCTAGACCAATAGACAAACTGCAGCTGGCTGTTTGACGAAGAAGTATCCAACTCCTGTAAAATCGAGAGACATCCATGATATCTTTAAACGTGATGTACTAAAGAAGACAGCTCAAAGATAAACGATGTTTTTATTTTCATATTTTGCGCGGATTTAATTTCGCGGAAGCCAAAATTTGTATTTTTTTCGCGGACAGCCAAGTTAAACAAATTTTTACGCGGATTTTATTTCGCGGAAAATGCCAAAATCCGCGAAAAATAACCGGTTCAGGTACATAAAGACAATTTAAAACATTGCAATTCTGAAAATTAAATTACCTTACAAAGTGTTACCATGCCTAAAATATCTTAAAATTTGTTATTACCTAAACATCATGGAATGTCCTAAAATTTTGTATAGCAAATTAAAATCTAAATGTCTCTTGAAATCTGATCATAATTTAGGAAAATTTATTACCGTGTTTGATTGCGAAGATGGTGACAATAAGTGATGTTTCTATGAAGGGAGTGGTACATTAAGAAATAACAACGATCCGATTAACAAACAAGGTGCGGCAGTCAAAAAATTGCAAACTAGCGACAGGCTTTTCTGCCAGTCTAAAATGTGTTGTCATGAGGAAATAACGATTTAAAAAGTACCTATGTTGCTTCGTGTTTTTCGCAAAAACCTTTTCGAATTGCTCTTAATTTTTTTCGTCTCAATTTTACAGTTGTGCTCCACTGAAGTTCCGTTTTTGCGACACGTTCCTGATCATTTCTCAAACAATAATTATTATATGTAGGTAAACGCTAACGTTCATTTATAATCGAGATAACAGTTTTTTTCTAAAAAACGCAATCCATTATTAAAACATAATACCGCTTCCAAATTGATTGGTTTAAATTTATCTGGGTTTTCTGTTTTACCGTGTAAGCATTTCTGAAGAAGAATATCGCTATCAAGGTCTTTAAATATCTCGCAGGTGATATTAGAAACCCTTTCTTTATAAATTGATTGTATTAACCTGGAATTTGCACCAAGAATCAATTTTACGCAGACATATTGATGTCGTGTTTCAGCATTCGAGATTTCTGAGTAATGAAATTATTATTTTCATTCCGTATAAATCATACTTAAATCCCGAAAAAGTGACTTATTTCAACAGGTGACACCAAAAATTCAAATTTCCCAAAATTTTTTTTTTCTTTTTTTCTATATTTCAAATAATTTGTTGCCTTCAACAAGTTGCGGTATGTGTCATACCTCGGTGATGAAGATTCTAAGTTATTTAGTGATGTAGCTGAAGCAGATCCACATTCAAGTTTGAAAGTGAGCAGTTTGGAATGTATTGGACGCGTACAAATAAAGGTTGGATGGCTCTTTCGTAAGTTTCGCACACATTGGGAAAGGAAATACTCTCTGACTGCAAAGGACTAACAGAAGGAAGAAGGCTCATAGATAAAATTATAATTTCCCTTCAGAATTATTATAGAATGAGTATCAGAAATAATAAAGAGCAACACTTATGACATGAAAAAGTCAGTTGCCGCTATTATGCACCATTGAGCCCAACAGCAGCATCTGTACTGCCAGAAAGATCCAAAGACTACAGATGTAGATATCACAGGACAGAAGAAAAATCAACGTACAATTTCAGGATAAATATTTCCAAGATAATTTCTGAGCTCATAAAGCCCTGTTTTACATACAAAGATCTTCGCAACAATATTTGTTTCAAAACGAATCGTAGATGTTTCTTCAGCATTTTCTGTTTTGCAATTTATTGATGGAGGCAAGCGCATTGCCAATAGTTTAAAAGCTTGGAAGCCAACAAATGGAGTTAATTTGAACAATGAATTGTTGCACTCAGCCAAGAAACGCATAATTGTTGCAGAAAGGAGAATTTTAAAGATTTCAGACATTTAATTTAGGTTGTGTCTACTGCAGAACTTAAATGTGAGTTTTGCTCAGAAATAACCTAATTTTCCGCCAGAGTGGGAGTCGAATTCGTAATTTTTCGCTGTGCCAACTCCGCTACTATATTTAATTTCTGTTTCTGAAATGGTTTTTATTACTACTATTTATATTTTGAACCGTCACTAAATAATCTTGACACCTGATTGCATGCACCTACTTCTTGTTGTTTAACATAAACTATTTTTTATAAGTACTATATCTGATCAAATTCCACTCTCTTTATTTTTAGGATGCAAGGCAATGATGATTAAGCCCAGCATACACTAATATAATGCTAATGTAGACATCTTCTTTTTCCCTAACTATCAGATAATACTATAATATTATAGATAAAAACAAACAATGAACCAAAAATGAGTCAAGGCAAGAGTACTAAAGTATTCGCAAAAGTATCATGAAAGTTCTCAAACATGCCGGTAAAAACTGTGCACAGACACGCTAAACTTTGACACAACTGACTTGGAAGACAAACGACACAAAAATCTGGATCGTCCCCATAAACTCAATTTTTGTGTTGTCAGGCATCTGAATTATACAGTAACATATTTACGTAAGACTTGGACAATCAATTTTCCTGCAAAAAATGTACAATATGTGGGAACCGTGTAGACAATAGTAGCTTCAGCCTCAAAAGCATGTAAATAATTTATTAAGTGTGTGTGTAATCCTGAAAAAGGTTGTAGAAAGCGCTGCAAGTTTTCTAAATCCAGTTTACCATGTACAAGTCTCTGTAAATGTGGCGGTGGTTGTGATATCGATTGAACGTTTTGAGCACATTTATTCACTCATCTTTTTATAAATTGTTATATATTAATAAATGAGACATATCAAGAAACATGCACCTGTCTTCGTATGAGGAGGAGATATCTTTTGCAGATTGACACCGCATAGATAAGGATGAATATTTGGATTACAATAACCAAATATTTGTTTATTTTAAACATTTAATTTGCGAAATTCTAGATTTTTATATAAATTTATGTGTAAATTCACAGTTCATGAGTTTTTCCTTGGAAAAAACAATTTTTTCACAAAAATTCCGCAATTATTGAAAAATCCGCCATTATGGATTTTTTCGTCTGGGTCCATAGCTAAAATAGTTTGTACTATTGTAAGGAACAACTGTGTAAAATGTCATGCTTTTACCATTAAACCCGCAATTACCTCCACTATTTCCCGCACCATAAAATTATCTCCACTATTTCCCGCACCATTAAACTACTTTACATAAAAATTTAATTGTTTAATTTTTAAGGTTGTATGTATACTATAAATTTTATATGCTGCCTTAGGAATTTTTTGTCTAGAATTAATTGCTATTTTTGTCATATGATTAAATGCAAAACATGATAGATTGCACAATGGTGGCGGGTTGTTAAACATACTTACGAGATATAGAATGTATTTTTGCTATAGCAACAGTATCCTTGCCCATAGCAACCTTAGATAATTGTCTTCTATTTCCTTTGCTATACTATTTTGCTTTTTCTTTTGGAATTTAATGCTATAACATGTTTTAGATATCTTAAGACAATGAATAACAAGATAACTTAATCGGCTGATGTACTTATAAAGTTATACAGAAATATACTATTACATTTCTGTTCCTGTTTGAGATACGAAAAATCTAAATCAAAATATCACTGACCTGTGTACTCAATTCTAAAATGTTAAAAATGTTAAAAGATAAGTTTAGATTGAGTAGTTATGCACTTCACCAATTAACCAAGAAATCTTCAAAGTCATTTTTAAATACCATACAAACAGAAAAACAGTATTCAAGGGAGGTTGTTGTACTTGGTTACCATTGCTCTGGAAAACAATGTTTTATAGAAAATTTAACAAACGAGAAATATATACAGAGTAGCACGTCGATTGTGGAATATGATGTTACTTTAAAAGAAAAGGTGGAAAAAATAGACATTGAAACTAAAAATTTAAATGCAATGCGAAACAGGCTTTTCAGTCATCGGGTAAAACAGAAGCTGCTATGGGAGCCGTATGATATCAACTTTAAACTTAAAGACGTAAACTTAAAAATACGTGAATATACGCCAGTGACATTTCATGTAGCGTTAACATCTGCAGATTTCATTATTTATTTTATTCCTGACTCCAATGAGTGCGATGAAGCTATATTACACGATGTTCTTAAATATAGGCAATGCTGCAATATCCCAGTTATTTTCACTAAATATGGTAGCATTGATGGTGTTATCTGTAACGGTTTAAGAAAAGTAAACGTTTATTTTTCAGAAATAAAAGAATATAATATGAATAAAGGGACCAAAAATGGATTAGAATATTCAAATGTCGAAAATTGTGTTATACTAGGCCCAGTAAATCCAGCAGAACTGCCAGAAGAAGTATTGCCCTATAAAACGATGGAGTTATTCATGAAAGTAATGCATTTCAGTATAAAAAGTGAAAATAATGTGAATAAAAAGAAGTTTTGCAAATAATGTTTGTTGAAAAATCTTTCTGAAAGATTTTAGTCTATTTTCCATGTGTATGATCCGAATTTGTAAAGAAAACCTTGAATGAAATAAATTCGATATACCCGCATACATGCGACACTTTTGTTTATTTCAAAAAACTCTTTGAAACTGCTCATCAACTAATCAATTTCCAAGTATTTGGTAACTTGAACAATGCAAGACAGGGTTCTATTGGTTTAAAGCATATTTAACGAGATGAACATAAAAGTAATTGTAAGTTTTGAACATTTACTTGGAAATGTTTGAAATGTATTAACTTTCTTTAATAAACCTGTGTTATAATTACAAAACTTAATTTCATATTTTTACGCAAGAGCTGACAAATATTTATCAACTTTTTTCTTTAAAGGATTAGATTATCATGAAACATAATTTATTATCTTCAAAATTTTTCAGTCAAGTTTTCTGGAAGTAGCTTCATCAACATAAGTAAGAAAAAGATGTCTCATAGACGTCAAATGGCATCTTGCTGAGACACTTCGTTTGCGCCAAGACGTCTCATTGTTGATACCTCATATGAAGTCTCACAAAAATATCTAAGAAGCATCTTATTACTTCATTACATAGACATCTGAGATTCCAGTTTTTATTTATCTTGCGTCTCTAAGCATCTAAAAGACTAGACTGAGAGACGTCTCAATACTGTATCACACAGACCTCTCCGAGACCTGAGTTTCGTTGTATCTTTTAGACGTCTAAGATTCTAAGTAAAGTACATGCCAAATTATTAATATTTGGTGCTACCAAAAATCAATAAAATATTCACAAAAATTAGTAGAAATTTAACCCTCACCCTCTGTGCCACTAGGAATACAAGTAACAAGTATGTATCCATAATGAGAGTGATTTGTTGATTAATTTCTGTCCCACTTCTGTATAAAAAATTAATTTTAAAGAAATAATAAAGATTATAATGCAAAAATAATTTAGTATAAACAAAAACCTATGGAAATTTATTCATAACAAGAAAATAAGGAATCTGATACTGCTCTTTACTTCCAATAATTAGTAGCGTCCATCTTAGCTCGTGCAGGAACATTTAACATTTTCTGCATTTTTCTATATTTGGTCTTCTCAAAGTCCATAACAGCCATTCTTTAAATTAGTTCGTTAGCTTCAGGGCATCAAAAAACCATCTTGCTTTTGGTGACATTACTTTATATATTTGTGGTTGATATCAAGGCATTTAATGAATATCTGCAATAAAAAATCAAATCATTAAATTGTATATAT
>JAUZNK010004239.1:0-10521 GCA_035046665.1 Euphysa ruthae | reverse complement strand
AAACCATCATCTGAAATCCCACTAAAACTACTACTGCTCATTTATATCACATGAATAAATAAAAATACATAAATAATATAAGTAAAAAGAAATATAATGCATTTGTAGCTAAATTCCGTTAGAATTAAAATCCTCATGAATAAATAATATTTGAATTTCTAAGGAATGATAAAATATTCAACAATAACAATCAAATCTGAGTTCACTTATATTTTAATGCAATAGTAAAAAAAGCATATTCTTTAAAAAATTTATATCAGATGAATTACAAAAAAAGAAACATAGCCTGAGCATTCCACAAATATGTTAGAAAGTTAGGAAACATTTTTTAGCAATGATCTAAAAGCAAATATTTCAGTCTATACCAGGGATAGGGCAGATACCAAGGTCTCGCTGGGCCATACACAACATTTCCTTGTACATGATTTTGAAGATTTCTGTACAATTTATGTAAAATTTTCCTTTAACAAAAAATTTATCATCATGTTTTTTTATTAAACTCTATAGCAATTTTTTTTACACAAAAACTTTTATAAACTCTTTTTTAATAAATAATCTAACAAAAAACACATTATCATGTGTGAAATGGTAATTTTGAATGTGCTAAGAGAGCCTCTGAATTAAAATTTACATAACAACAATTGACAAAAAAAAAGCTACTGAAAAAAAACTGCACAAATAAAGAACACACAATGATAACTTTATATGGCAGGTTTCTGTTTCAGATTAATAAATTACCTCTTTGATCTTTTTTTCAGCTTCTTTTTTCCTTCCATATTCTTTTGGCAGAAACTCTTTCATGCTATAAATATATTTAAATAAGACAACATTACGTATAGAAATTTTTTGAATTTAGTTTACCAAATTCACTCATTTTAAAACAAGCAGATTTTAATAAAAAGTAATTCATAAATAGGTCTCCCATTTCTTTAAAAATATAACATACATAACCCAGCTAACAATACATACTACCTATTGCAACCAAGAAATCAAAGCTTAAATATATATATAAAAAAGCACCAAATCTTACCTAAAAATTTACATAAAATTTTAAATAGGAAAATAAATGCTGCCACATATGGAATCCTGCAAATATATTTTAAATAACAAAAAAACCATAACTTCCAAAAAAGCTAGATTTAAAAGGCTATTTTTGCCTAGTTTATTTGGAATTTTGAGAAAAACTGGATTCATTCATTTCATTCATTTATATATTTGACGTTGGTACACACCACAGTTATAAATAAATACAAAGTTTAGATATACTAATACAGACCAACAAATATTTTTGTGTTTAAAATAAAAATCCATAGCAAAAATATTAAATTCTAACTGCAACTGAATTCAAAATTTGGAGGTAGGCGATTTTCGAAGTTATTTTTAATTTTTAAGTTTTAATTCATTTTTAACCTTTAGCTATTTTCTCATTAAAGGTGTTCTTTTGGAACGCAGTTAGAGTAAACAATATTGAAATATAAATTAATTTTATAAAGAGAAAGATGGACAGGGGAAATTTACATCACCCATAATGAAACTATTGTAAATGTCTTTTTGAAGGGGAATAGTTAAAATGTTTAAATTTGCACACGTAAGGAACCTGAAACTAGTGCAAATGATGAAATATGTTATTCTAGATACAAAAAAAAATACTCCATAGTAACCATAGTAACAAAATATTTTTTCGTAGCGGCTATAAACAATATATTATAAATAATATTTTATAAATATAAGCAAGTTTCTGTTTTGTCATAACCACTATCTTTCAAGTTTAATGAACCGAGCTTTTTTGTTTTCTATTTTCTTTAAAGTTGATAGACCTTTTTTTTAAAAAAAAAGTCTGTTATATGAATGGCGGTCTGTTTTATTATCAGGTTTACAGCCATTTTTAAAAATGTTCATTCATTTTTATTTTTCAACTCCTCTTAAATTATTTTACTTTAGCAACAAATATGCTAACAACGCTATTACAAAATATTTTGTAAATATCTCATCTTGCTAGGTCCTAAAATTTTTAATTTTCTTTTTAGAAGGTGAACTACATGGCCTGCGCGTTTAACCCATCTAAAGTAGAAACGATTATTGTATGTAATTGTTTGAAATCTCCTAACGAATCGACATTTACAACATGTGATTACCGGAAGATTACGAACTCCTGGAAGACAAGGGAATGTCACTTGGTATGTTATACCGAAACATGTATTTGTTCGCATATTGCTAACCTGAAATACGAAGAAAAGAAATATGCTTTAAGGTTCTTCAAAACAACAATGATAAGTGGATCAAAAAAGATACAAAGTAAATTTTTCTTTTAGAACTTCGTTATTTTTAAATTTCCTAAGTTTTCGTTACCTTTTATGATTTTTTAAGATTAAGTATTTTTTTCAAGAAAAAGAAAAAGAAAAAAGAAAAAGAATAAGGACAAAACCGTGAAAAATTAAAAGCCGACAGCGGAATTATATTACAAAAAATAATGAGTAGAACAAAAATAAAATGGAACGAAAAGATATTAAAATATTCTGTTAGATGTAGGAATTACATTAGAAAATTTGGAACTAAAACAGCTATAAAACAAGGTATAAAAAAAGTAACTATTGATCAACCCTTAAATGAATACAATAGTCGCAATGTCTAAAGTCTTTTTGCAATCTATTAGCTACTCGTAATTATAAGATTTATAGTAAATACAAGCATATCACATATTTATTAAATGCTTAAAACGCTATTTTACCGATAGTTGATAAAAATGAGGTTTGTCAACGTAAACGAATCAAATATTTACGAAATTTAAAATGCACTTTCTTGGACCAATCATCAAATTATACAAATTACACTGAGAAATGTATAGTTTTTACAATACACATTCAAACACACAACAACAAAACCACTTAGATATACATTATTAGGCATAAAGCCTGTAAACAATGAAAAAATTGGATTTAGAGCATTAACTATTCCAAATGAATCAGGCAATGAATATAAAGAAGTTTAATTACGATAAACTTAATTTTTTAATTATCAAATATATGCAATCTGTACTAAAAGAACAATTCTTTGTTATATGCGTCTATTGAGCATGTTAGCTATGATCAGCAATTTTACCAGGAAATTGGTATTGTAACTTATAAATAGATTTGGATCTTGAGGATGAATTAAGGCTCAGACCACGATATATCCGTTGAGGATTTGATAGGCAATGAAGAGAAATTTAATTTCTGCGCACGCCATGAATTATTCATTCAATTTACGCATTTCTTTCAAAAAAATTCAGTAGTATACCTGCTATATAACTTAGCAAACAACCCAAACTAGTTGTTTTTTAGCAAATGCTTATTTTTTTTTAAATTTCTGGATGCCTTCCTTGTCGATTACCAAAGTTTAAATTTTTGACAAAAGTTTTAATTTTTTCTATCATCTTTTTGAATACTTCAGGATTTTGTTATTTTCTTTAATAGCTCTACGCATTTGAACTTCACTCATTACACGTTTATCAGAGAAACCAATGTTTATTCTCTTGTAAGCCGTAGTTGCTGATAAATTTACAAGATTTTTTTTTCATAGCTGAAATGGCATGGTATTATTTTCATGCGCGTAATATACTTTATCCTCTGCATTTTAATTGGTTGTCAAATCTTGTTGGTCTAGAAGAACTTTATGTAATGAAAAAATATATAAAGAGCTTGTTCTAAAGTCATACGTTTTAGGTTTTCTACAGTCATTGTTATTATTTTTTAACCGTCTTGATAATTCTATAGGCGTCTACATGATAGTATGCACGCCTACATGAAATTACAGGCGTCTAAATGACACTTTACGCCTGGAAAATAGACATTTCATTCTCACTTTCTCGGATACTCCTATAAACGATCTCGAAATATACGCAGTCACTTCTATAGATAAAATAAATAAATAAATTCATTCATTTATATGCTATTAAATGCACCCAAAAAGTTCCAAGGAAATGCCAATTACGGGAGACATTAATATAAACTATTTTATTAAGTGTGCTGGCATTGAATTAATATATTTAATAATTACGGCTTTCTTTAACTAAAGCAACACTAGCGTCATCAAAATCTAGTACATTAACCCTTTTAATGCCAAGAAATTATATTCCAAATTCTAATTATCCAATTAGTTTTATTGCAATGACAAAATATGTATATATAAAGTCAAAAACATTTTTAATTTTACCAGTTGTTGGCTACTTTAATGCAGTGTTTTATGTCACCTTGATATACTTTAAAATAATACCTAAATACCACAAAAGGTTTTAATGTCATTGAGGCATATATATCTTCGATTGGTTACCGTACAATCACTAGCTATCTAGACCCATTTTAAAATTACATTCTTAGTAAATCATATAGCAAATTAAAGATAATCAGTTTTAACAAAAATACAAAGCACCAGATAGAGTTTTGCGAACAACGAGCCAAAATTTTATGAAACTTATTTCGCCAACAAAAAACAAAAAAATTCCACAATGATATGCTCTACGCACCAAAACAAGCAAAGTACGGCAATTCGCTACCAATGTTTTGAAATGGTATTCTAAATTTGAACTGTTTTCTAAATTTAATAAAATTTCTCCTTTATCTAACTATAAACCAACGTATTAACATAATGGTAATGAACGTTTAAAATAATAATAATAAAAAAAATTTTTTAGTACTTGCTAAAATGGATTTCATTTTTTTTTTTTACCATTAAATCAATAAGTCTTTGCTATTGTAATTTTTATTTATAGTGATAATTTCTATACGGTATTTCAGCCATGATTGTTTAACTTTTTAGAGGAGTTCTTCATCAATGATACCGAAATTAATTTAGTTGTTGATGAAGACAAACAGTTCATTGAATTCAAACTTTCTAAAGTTTATAACCATCGACTTCTGTACTTATATTTGGAAAATGACCAACATAAGTTACTATGGGAGAGACTTTGTGTAATGAAACAAACAGAGGTAAATTTTCTCAAATCGGTTTTTTTGGATTATGGGATGCTGTTGTAAGTTTATGATATCAAACACAATGAATCTATGGCTAGGGAATGTGTGTGATGTTTTTAGACAAAATGTATAGTTATACACGTTTCTAAATTTTTATATATTTTTATGCATATGTTTAGACATGTTTATACATGTTTATACATATGCTTATAAATGTAATTATAAACTTGCTCTCTAAAAAACATCAAAATCTCAAAAAAAAAAAAAAAAAAGACAATTGTCTTATTTCTGTTTTTACCTTTTGATAGTTACATACGTAATCTTAGAATTTAATTAGTCTGTGAAACTCAATCAATGAAAAGCTTTGCAGTTTATAATACCAAAAAAATACTAGCACATGTCTTATACACCAGCAGAATCCATAGATTCCACTGATTCTCTATGAAATAAATTTGAGGTTAGATCATAAAAAAAATTCGTTGCATTAAATTGATCAACACTTTTGCATTTTGCACGCCATACGATTTTTTGTTCCTAGTTTAAAATGCAAGAACTTTTCATTTCTGCTAAAGCAAAAAAAGCTAGCTTAGAGCGCTATGCAGATGAAGCTCGTTTGGCAGTAACGCGAAAAATTCCCTATACTAAGGAATTTTCTTTTCTTTTGCTGTCTCCGCAGAAGTTTCGGGCCGAAATTCATGCCGAAGATCTTACTTATATTTCCATATTTAGTTTCTTCTCCCCATTTCTTTTTTTGATAACATTTGAACAGTAACGAATAATTTAATTGAGACACTAGAGATGATGTATCTGTTGATAGTTACCAAATAAACAGCAAATAAAATTTAGTTTCAAGAAATTTCAGAAAATTTCTTTCTTTTTCGCTACAGTTTTATTGTATATTAATCAGTGGTAGCGTAAGAAAATTTGTTGTTTGATGAATTTTGTTGCAGTTTATTTATCTATCAACAATTACTGTATACCGTTTTTAACTTTGGCTTACTAACAAGATTCAATGAAATAATTCATTAAAAAAACCAAATAATTTTATTTAGACGTTTGGAAAGGAATCATAAACATTCCATTCGAATATTTTTAAACATCTTTCAGAAATAACAATGTAAACAAAATTGTTTTAGTAATTTTCTTTAAAAAAATTTAAATCTCATTTTATTAGCATAGTTTTTAATTATATCAATCTTGGACATAATATATTAGACTTTTATCAAATTTTAGCACAAAGTCACATTTGACGCATTGTGCAAAAGTGATTTTCTAGACGAAAATCGCAAAAATTATGGCAATCTCAAATTAGTGCAGACTTGTCACTTTAATCACATAGCTTTAGCAAAGAAAAAGTTTATCTAAGTCTATAAATCTATTAACCAAGAGGTAAACCTTAAGTTGAGTGTACCAAGGGCGGAGCATCCGTATTTTTAATTGCTTGTGGTAATTTTTTCGTTTATTAAGGAGTCCTAATTGCGTATAAGTGTCATAATATTTTGTCCATGATTGTTTATATATTGATTCAATGAAATAATTCATTGAAAAAACCAAATAACTTTATTTAGACGTTAGCAAAAAAATCATAAACATTCCATTCGAATATTTTTAAACATCTTTCAGAAAAAACAATTTAAACAAAATTGTTTTAGTAATTTTCTTTAGAAAAATTCAAATGTCATTCTATTAGCATAGTTCTTAATTGTATCTCTTCTCTCTTAGTTATACTTATTTTTTTCCTAAATTTTTTGAGCCTTTTTATTTATTGCTCATGCTTTTTGGGTTGTATTTTGCCTTGCACGTCACGCCTCTTGGTTATTAATCTATCCCTCATTTCCAATAATAATATTAATAAGATAAAATGCTAAATCACTATAAAATAGACCTGTTGCCTGATAGCGATACAATTGTGCCGCGCAATGCATTGTAGCTAAAAATAGGAACAAAAAAATCGCAAATTGTCAACAAGCTACAGCAGAGCCACTGTTGTTTTTAATGTTATGGTTAACATAATCACTTGTTTTGGTCGGTTTTCATATTTCTTTTAATAATATATAATTATGATAATACTTAACGGATGTTGAATTACATAAGCAAAAGAAAAGAAAAATAAAAAAATGTAGAGTATTTGTAAATGCTATAAAACCATATTTTATAAAAAAAACCCTGAATAAATTACATCAATACAACATAATACGACATAAATAACATTCACATGCATAAAGAAAATAAAACTAAGTCATGTTCATACAAATAAACAAAAATTGATTTAGTAAAAGCGGGTTATTTTAAATAGTGCAATGAAAATATTGACCTCATTCTATAATCAAAAGAATAGAGAAATAATTTCTAGAAAAATTTGCACTTAAAAACCTGGAAATTGTGCAAAAGTTTGACCAAAGAAACCTAGAAAACGGGCATAAAAAATGACCAGAGAAACCTAAAAACATTTGGACACAAAATAACCAGAAAAACCTAAATAAGGCGCATAAGAAATGATAAAGAAACTCTAGAACATGTTCACAAAAATGATAATTTAAAAAAATCTTAAATTGTATAATAAAAAAAATATTCATATAATCGAAAAAATAGACAAAAAATTTCCAAAAAACTTACACCTAAAAACCTAGAAATTGTGCGTTAAAATGACCAAAAAACCTAAAAAATGAGCATAAAAATGACAATATAAAATGATTTTAAATTGTATAATAAAAACATATTCATATCATTCTATAATCGAAATAACAGACAAAAAATTTCCAGGAAAACTTGCACCAAAAAGACTAGAAATTGTGTTTAAAAATGACCAAACAACCTAGAAAATGGGCATAAAATGAAAGCAATCTTAAATTATATAACAAAAAAAAAATATTCATATAATCGTAAAAATGGATGAAAAATTTCCAGAAAAATTTGCTCCTAAAATCCTAGAAATTTTTCTTAAAAATGATCAAAAAACCAAGAAAATAAGCATAAAAATGACCAGAATAACCTAGACACTTAGACAACAAATGACATGAAATACCTAAATAATAAATATTGGTCAATAAAGCCTAGAAAATAGCCATAAAAATGACCTAAACTAAAGTAACAACGTATTTCCAACATATTTCTGTTTTTAATATGGGGCTAACATATTTTTCTAACTAATTTATTACAGAAGGTCCCACGGGATTTGTTCCAGTGTACTTAGAGCTTCCATCTGAGCTTACGGTAAAGAAAATATTACAACCCATAGCTTTAGAATCTAGAGACCAATCTTATCCGCTCGGCTAGACAGTTGCACAACAGATCACCTGATAAACCTAAATAATTTGCCTAAAAGATGAAAAACTTAGAAAATAGGCATAAAAATCACCAGAAAAACCTAAGGTGCAATTAAAAATGGTCAGAAAACTTATAAAATGTGAATAAAATTGACCAAAATTAACCTAGACACAAATTGTAACAAAACAAGAGTTGTTCAGTAAAATCTAATGACCACTTCATATTTAAAATTTCAAAGAGTTATACCATGCTTAAAAATTCTTAGAAATCAAAATAACGCTTAAAAATCTTAGAAATTCCTGAAAGAAAGTGATATTGAAAAAAAGTTCCCAGAAAAGCAAAATAAAAAATATAGATTAATAATTGATAAATATTTGATTTTCGTAAAAATAATTTCTTTTTACAAGTTCGTAAAGAAATAGCAGGCAAAGCATCGTTAATGTCCTAACTTTTTTAGATTGGTTGCAGCAGATTTACGTCATTCTCTTTTTTCTATCTCTTTAACAAGGTTGTTGGAAAATATTGAGCATATTTCTTTGGTTCTAATGGAATCTACATAAACATGGAAGCATAATAGTGTTAAAATAAGTTTGGTTAGAAACTTGACAAAATAATATGGATCTGAAGAAACATGAAACATACATGATTTTTTAGTTAAAAAAATCTCAAAGTCGCAATATTTTACTGAAGTGACAAACATTTGGTGTTGGACTTGCTTGTCACAGTTAGTAATATGAAAGATTTAGTTTTAATTTGTACGAACTACCAAGTTTTACGAAAGAACATATGAAAGTTGAGTAGATATTCAGATTACTGTCATTACTTGCTGAAAATGGACATGGTGTAAAAACATATTCATAACCAAAAAATTATAACCAAACAACATACGCATTTTCGTTGATTTTTGTAAGTGGAACGACTTTTGTTCTGACGTAATAATACGTATACATATATATATATAATATGATACTCTCAGTGAAAATATTTTAACAATGCGAATAATAAAGATTATTGTTTGAATGGGTACGTCCGAATATAACCTTCCTTATTTTTTACAGCATATTCATATAAAATTTCTGCTGTCAAATTTTGAAGATACTGGCTATCTAAAAACCAACAAGTTTTCAAATACTCAGGGAATGGTAACTAAATAACATCATCAACGAGTAATTTGCTTGATCTACTGCTATTAATTCCCTGTAACCTATTATTTGTACTTGGAAGCAGCTTCTTTCAAAATATCCTTTTCAATCATAACAACTTTTTGAGACTTCCAGTTCCGATCGGCACACCTCTTGAAGTTAACTATGTTTTTAATTTGTCTAATTTCCATCTTGACAACTCTTGACTAGTAAGCACCATTTTAAAGCAGATAAAATAGGAGAAAATAAAGAAAAATTGTGTTCTTTCCCTTACGAGCTCTATAACCGACATTGTTTGTTTGTCCCTACTCTTTACAACAATGCATTGCGACAAATACGCTTAAGTACGCGAGTGTGCTATCTGGCAAAAGGTCTATTGCAACATAATGTTTCATGCCAAGTAATTATGATTGCAACTTGTTTTCAGTGGTAGACCAGGAAAAAATACCAAAATTTTTCAAAAAAATGAAAACATCTTTTTACTTAATTTCTTTCCAAATCAACCATGTTTTTAGGAAAGTAAAGTCTTGAATTAAAAATTAACTGTAACCTATAAATAAAAAGGCAAAATGTGCAAGTGGGTATAAGATATTTAGTACAAAGTTTCAAGGCAATCATGTTTACAAACAAATCTATATCCCTCCACTACTCATATTACATCAACCGCCATACTTTCCAGGACGTTTTTATCTTTTTAGCTTCTTGTTTGTAATTTCTCTAAATGCTATTATTAATTTTACTCCTAAAATCGTGTTTTTATATTTCGATAGGAATTCACAAATTTTATCTAGAATTCTGCCATTATGGATTCTCAGACAATGTTTTTTTAAAAAAATATGAATATTTAAAATTTTTTTTTGGGATTATGTTAGTGGAAAGCATTGTTTTGGCATCATTCAATTTATTTCTAATCTAATCAATATATAAAGGTATGCGAAAACATGGCAAGCTTGTTGGCAAAGTTAAAAATGGGATATGGCAATTGATGATAGACGAAAACTGCAAAATAATTGAACAAACAACAAATTTTCTTACGCTACCAGCTATTAATATACAATAAAGCTGTAGATAGAAATAAATTTTCTTTCGACAGTATTGAGATTAAGTTTGATCTGTTGGAAGAATGTATTATACAAAAAAAAAATTTTATGCTACATGGTATA
>JAUZNK010004238.1:0-10521 GCA_035046665.1 Euphysa ruthae | reverse complement strand
ATATATATATATATATTAATATGTATATATATATATATTATATATATATTTATATATTGTGTATGTGCGTGCGTGCGCCTGTGTTTTTGTGTATTTTTTTTAGAATTTTTATTTTTTAGAATACTTATTTCATTGAAACTTGAAGCAACTAATAATAGAGAGAATTTAGGGAAGGCTTTTAGAATATGGAATTGTTATAAGTTATATGAAGATGATGAAAACCTTAAATTTTAGTACTTTACAATCCTTTATAAATATTATTATTATATTAATTTTGTTATTGTAAGTTTATGATTTGAGATAGCATTTGAAGTCATATTGCTTATGGCTGTCAAAATGTTGAAAATTTTTTGCATATAGAACTAACTGCATTGTTAACTCTTTATTAATTGATTTTAACATCAGTTGAAATTATTACAGCATTCTTATTAATAAAAAAACAAAATCGTAAATATTAATTTTGCGGCTGAAATGCTGGGTTAACAAGTGATGAGTAGCATGTTTTTGTGATGTTAAAAACGTTGTTTTATTTTTAACTTCTTAAAACATTTAGGCGTCATTAAAAAGAAAATGCGTACTAACTTGGCTTTTATGTTTTTTGTAATCTATAAATTTCGAATTTTCTCTTAATTAGATTTTCAGAAAGAAATGTACTTAATTCCTGGATTTTTAATATGTTCCTTTTTGTTTAAATATGTGAGAGAGTTTTATTTCTAATATTTATCGAAAGTGTTCTATTGTGCCATGCTTCCTTCAGTAGAGTTTAAAGAATAAAATAAAAAATTAACAACATAAGATTAGTTTGAGCTGAGTGTTTAGCATAACATTACGTGATGCTTGTTTCCTCTATCTATGTTATATCTTAATATCTTGTTTCAATCAATTATCTGTCTTTATTTAAGCGTTTTTATTGAATTCTATATCATTGTGATGTAAACTAAAGCAAAATATCAATAATGACCAAAATGAGATGTGGCTAAATTAACAAATAAAACAAACATACAAATTTCCTTTTCCATTGTATGATGCTGGTTTGAGTTAATATAAAGATATGTCTTAATTATAGGATATTGAATTTTTGCATTATGAATTACATTTATTTAAAATTGTTCTCAAAGTGAGAAATTGAATTGTCTTAGGAGTCATGTTTTTATACTTTTTTATTCAAGTGGTTCCGAGGATTAAACGCTGATTTTTATTATTATTTATTTTTTTTTAAAGCTAGGAGTATAAAGCTACATAAAAGTAAAATAAATTTAAGTAACAAGTTTTTAAATATTTCTACTCAACCTTATCACCTGGTATAACCTGGTTTTAAGGTTTTACATAAAGATAACATGAAAATTGTTTTACTTTCAGATATGCTGAGATACATCAACTAAAATTTTCTTGGGTTTGCAATTATTGAATAATCATTTAACCAAACGTTTAATAACATATTTAAGTGAATTAATGCAAGCAAAAACGTTATCATTGCCAAGAAAATCAAATAAATAAATTATTGGACACATATAGCAGTACCTTAGCTATACTTACCTATACTTTGAGGTATATTAAGGATTAATTTTTGAAGCCTATTTTGACTCACTGTTTAAAATTAGATAAATAATGAAATCATAGCTCTTGTATGAGAATCTAAATACTCTTGATTTTGTAATCTTAATTTCTTAATTAAGTCAGTATATGACTTGGATAAGTAAAATGTAATAAAATTTTTAATGAATTTTGCTAGGCAAAGTTGCATTGTTCTTAAAGCGTCAGCCAACTAATGTAAGATGCTTTTTGTAAGGTCTGTTGGTTTTTATTATTTTATTGAATTGCTTTTTTGTTTTCTTACTGAAATTTAGGTCAAAGGGAAGAATATTCATTCATTAATCAGTCTTTTGTCAGCATTGGTAACTTTACTGGACAACCTTGTAATGCAAGTGTGCCTTGTCGTGAATATGGTGCTTACCTGTACTATTGCACTTATACAGGATCTTTTTTCGAATTCTTTTGTCCACCAGACACTCATCCAGGAATGTCTCAATGTTATAATGACTGTGGTCGTAAGTTTTTAATTTTTTTATCAGAACATAGTCACTCCTGCATTTCTGCTTAAAGGTTTATATGTATTTCTGTCTATCATACCCTTTTAAAATAAAAATGCGGTAGTTGAACTTAATGAATATATTTTTTGAATAAAGTACTTATTTATGTTACGACAGCTTATTTGAAATTTTTTTATAGTTTGTTTGATTAATTTAATAAAAGAAAGCAACTCAAGGTGGAAAATTATGAAACAAAACAAGGAAAATACAGAAAGTAAAAGTAAAAATTTTTTCAGAAGATAGAACAGCATTTTAGTTAAATTTTTTGTCCAAAAAAAATCATATTTATCTAAAGTTTTAAGAAACTAAATACTTTTATAAATATATTTTTTTCTGGATGTTGCAAATTTATTATGAAATTTTTGATTAAACTATGTCAAGGCGAATGTATGTATATAATTTCTTTGTCGTAACTAAGATGTTTAATGCTTGGACTTGGAAAATTAGATTTCTAAAGAAGTTTGATTATGCACTTGCTTTTTTTTTTAATCAACCGCATGTGTCTTCTTTTTACAATGATCAGCTTGTTAGTTTTGTTGGAGATCCAAAAAAAATTTTGTCAATTTTGATGTTTGAAATTCTGCCATCATTGCCATCATTGGAGATTCTTTGCCAAGCTAGAATTATTATTTGTACTTCATAACTGTTGCACTTGTTAAAGAAAATTTCATAGAAGTTTATGAAACAAATTTTGATCCTTTCATATGTTTGCCTGACTTTTTTGCACCTTTTTACCTTCCTATACTTTTTCTATATTTTCCTATATTTTTTTTCGCGCAAATAGCCTTGGTATTGTAGCTCATGAAATCTCTCTTGAAAATGATGAATCAAACATTTGTTTTTCTCTATCTACAATTGGCTAGTAATCTTTTCTTCTCATGCCGTTTTCCTTTCATACAGTCCTGCAGTGTAATCAACTCCATTTATGGAAATTTTCACAAGGTTCTCATAATTCACCCATCTGCTAATATTTTTGTCTTTGGGGACTTCAACTTCCACCACACTGGTTGGCTATCTTTCTCTAGAACTACTTGCATTTCTGGTATTGATTAAAATTTTGCCATATCTGAGTCATTAACTCAATTTGTCAGTTATCCAACTCATCTTCCTGATTGTGACAGTTTGTGACCTTTGATCTATTCCTTTCATCAAATCCTGAGCTCTGTAAGATATCTGTCTCTAGTCATTTAGAAAACTGTGACCAGTGGTTAACATTGACATCAGTTTTAACATCACCTCTTCCCATAAGCCACCTTTTCATAGGAAATTGTTTTCCTATCACCATGCAAACTCGGGCGGTTTTTGTAATCTATTCCATGATATTTCACCCAAACACATCTTTAAGTTTGTAGCAGGTGAATTTGCAAAGGAAAGTCTAGTCGTGTTGAGAACAGACATCTTTTTACATTAGTCCACAATGACTGTAAAAGAGTCATTGAGGAGTGGAATTTAATTATCGCAAAACAAGTTAATTTCTAAAGATTTGGCATTACAAGCATCCCCCTTTCCCCCTGAGATAATGTTCATTGCTTACTTTCCTTGGCATTGTTCCACAAGTTTTCAAACATTGCCTAATGGCGCATAGGGTATGACATTGTTCAAAAACTTACAAAATCAGTTAATGTTAATCAGTTAATTCAATAGAGAAATTTATTGATGGGAAGTAAAATTATTAATGCAAATTAAAGATATCACTTTTGTAAACTATTATAAATATTCATTAGCTTACGATAGAAGGATATCGAATAATACATATTACATATGTGTGTGCATGTTGAAGACTTTCAAATGTAGATAAAGTTTAAAATTTATTTTTAAATGCATTAATTGATTTAAAGAAAATACAAAAAAGTTCATGGTACACGCTTTGCATGACAGGTTGTGTCACAAGTTACATAAAAACAGTACAAAATATACAGGTTACAGTCTTCTCAAAGAGACCATCACATTCGCACACATACAGGCAGCACACAGGCAAATAAAATTTTCCACGTTATCTGCTGCGAGGACAAAATGACAATAAGCAAGAAAAGTGAGCTGGCTATTTCTGTTGAATCCATAATAAAAAATAAAGACTTTCCTGCAAAATGAATAAAGCATTTGTTTCATCTACAATTTACTTTCTTTTTTAGCAATTATGAAGTTTTAACTTAATTCATTAGTTATGTATAAACTACGAGTCTAGTTAGAACCACAAAATTTTCAATATAATATCTTTTTATTTTGAGGTACAATTTACTGGCCCTCAAAAAAATTAACTCATTAGCATTTTGAAAAAAAAAAAAAAACGCGTTTAAAGTGTCGTAATTTTTAGTGATTTTAAATATATGATTCTCAGGTAGCATTTCACTAAAACAAATATTTAAATTGTCTTTCTGAAGTTCGAATGATCTTGTGTGAAAAAAGTGGGTTTATTTTTAACACTCTAAGAGTGTTAAAAATAAATTTAGTTTAAATGTTATATATGTAAATTATGCTTTATTTTTGGATGATTATTATTGATGTTTTATTTTTAAAATGTCGTAATTTTTAGTGGCATTAATATTTGGAATATTTTATAAAAAGGACAAACAAAAAATTGTATCGTATTGAATGTTAGCAAATTATAAATTGGGGAATGATATTTGAGATCGTAAGATATAAATATTAAATATGGTGACTTTTAAAATGTTTTGTGTTAATATTAAAGGAAGTAAAAGTAATGGTAAAATTATTACAAAAAACACTTTAGAATGATTCAATTTAAACAAAACATGGAGTGAAAATAGAAGTTGAGAGTGATGATAGCGATGAAGGAAGTGATGAGGACAGTGTAGAAGAAGATGAAGAATGCTAATTTGGAACAATAAGTTACAATTTTGATTATTGGCTTTTTTTTTAAAAAAAACATTTGAATAAAATACTAAATTTTTTTGCATTAAAAAATTTTAGAAATTTTTTGATTGAAAATAATTTTTTGAAGGTGTCAGGTTTCTCTGGGGAAATATTGATGGCGCTTTATAAAAAGAGCTTTTTAAATTGACAAAGCACTCGAATCGAGCACTAAATTTTTATTTTATTTTTTTTTTTTTTAACACAACATCGTGTTTACTTGATTCATGGGGACGATTTAAGGAATCGCTAATCACGATACATTTTTTACTTTTATTGTCATCTTAGTATGGTTACCTTTGTCTTTAACAATTAAGTGCATGCGTTGAATCATTGTTTTATTAGTTATATCGCTTTCATATTTTTTGCTTGTGGTGTTCTTGTGTAATTGCATTTAATTTGCAACTGACATTATTGAAGACATTTTCAATCGGGTTTAAGTCTTTTGAGCGTGGTGGAGGACTCATTACATTACAACTGACTTCACAAAAGGCTCGTTTGGCTTAAGAAGAATTG
Organism: Euphysa ruthae; assembly: GCA_035046665.1. Classification (NCBI taxonomy): domain Eukaryota; kingdom Metazoa; phylum Cnidaria; class Hydrozoa; order Anthoathecata; family Corymorphidae; genus Euphysa; species Euphysa ruthae. The sequence goes on along the minus strand of JAUZNK010004238.1, from coordinate 5,044 downwards.
TGAGGATTTCCATCTTGAACAAACATTTTTTCTTGTGAATTAACTGATTTTGCAAACGTTTCAGAAATATTGCAGGTCAAAACCATGCAAAGGTTTCACCATTTATTCGTCCTATGTACTGCTCTGCTAAAACCACTCCTCAATTGTATGATATAGCAACAAAGTAGTTTGTCATTTTACCACCTGCACATTCATTTGCCTTTACAAATTAGTTTTCCACTTCGCAACCAATAACCCATACTGGTTTTTAGCATCAGCGTTTGGAATGTACTTATGAGTAAATCCAACTCTTGTACTTAAATTGTCATTACGTAATATATTTAAACATGTCCATGCAAATTTAATACGCAACTTTTTATCATTATCAGTTAACAATCCTTTTTTTTTTTCTTGCTCTTTTTTATTTATAGCTCAATTTTTAAGATAATTTCACACTGCTCAGTCACAAACTTCTATTAAACTTGTTTCATTTTGCAACTGTTTGGCAAAAAAGTTATTTATATATTTGTTGCACAACTTTGGTATTGGGCAAAGCATCTTTCTTTCATCTTAAAGAGATAGTTTGCATGATTGACCTTTATTAAAAATATGCCTGTCTATATAAGAAATATATTTTTTTGGAGTTGGTAGTTTTTCATGACAATATATACTTCTTATGCAAACTTTGGATACTGTTTTACTATGCCTTTCACTTTCCAATTATTTGTTTAGTGCAATATGCGTATATTAAGCGGCACAAGTATGCCAATTTTGTATGTGGTTGTATTTCTCTTTCCATGTTTTTCATTGTTTTTTTATAAACCAAAAATATAATCAAAGCATCATCATTAATAACAAATTATTATCATAAATGGGAGTGCTGCAGATTACTTTAATTTAATAAAAAATGTGTGGTCTTATCTGATAAAGGTGAGGCACTTATATTATCTAAAATTAACCTGTGTCTGGGGGTGCTCATAAAAAGAAAACACAATCAAACTAGACATATAACATACAATTAAACATGAAGGAGCAATCTTTTTCGACAAACGTGTTTGAAAACTCAGAAAACCATGAAATTTAATCATGGCAAAACAAGTTAATTTTTTTCTAGTCATCAGCATGATTTTCTTTCTGATAAGTCCACTGCTGATGTTGTGACTATTTTCTTTGAACGTTAATGTTATTAAATCTTTTTTGTCAGGAAGAGAAATAATGGTGGTCCTCGATGGTCACTCTTTGAGCTGATGTTCTGTAAATTCTGGAGTCCCTCGAGGTTTTGTTCTGGGATCTACTCTTTTTCTAATTTAATTTATTTATTTGATTGATAGTTCTTTGCTAGTTTGCGATATATGCGGATGATGCTGCTTTGTACTCATCCTTAGCGAAGGTAAACAATGCTTTTGAAGAGGTTGAAATAGCAGCTAATTCGCAAGATGATCTTCCTGCTTTGCAAGATGATCTTCCTGCTTTGTTTCTTAGCACCTACAAAGTTTTTTAACCTAATCGCTTGTTATTCATGAATTAACAGTTCTGTTAAAACAACATAACATAATAGTATGTTATAATAATCTTATTTAGGAAGATATATTCGATAGATCAACTTAAACTTCCACACCATAGTGTTTTTTTTCTCTTGATTTATAAGGATTTTATAGTTTTTTTTAGATTTTGTATTTCAATTGATCTTTTAAGTAGGTTTTAAACTGTCTTACTGGACTGTATGTATTTAAACATATTTGTTTATATCTTAAGATCGTTGAATAATTAGATGTCATCATTTTGAATTTTATTATTTTTCTATTGTTTTTCTTTTTATCGCCTATACATATTTTTAAAACTACTGGTCATTTTTCAGAGGTGTAATTTATTTACACAGTTTAGAAAATTTGGGCTTCAAACCACATTACCATGATTAAAATAAAAGCACTATGAAAACAAGAAGTTAAAAAAAGATTATTTTGGTTGACACAAAAAAATTCAATCGAGCATTTTAATATTATTAAAATACTTAATTTTAAATTTTAATTTGTTGGATATTATAAATAGGTTTTCATAACTTTATTAAAATGCATATTTTGTAGTTTACTGCACTGTTAGAGGTGGGATAAAAATGTGTTTATTTTACACAAAGAATAAGTTATAGATTGATGAAATATCAAGACAATTTTTTATTTAGTAAAAACGCTAAAATAAATTGTTTTTGATCGATATACATACACCTCCCTTTATATTACTGTCATAATAATAGTAACAAGCAAACTTTTGGCCAAAGATTGCCTCACATAATCACTAGTATAAAAAGGAAGAGGGTGATTAATTTGATAAACTAATCGCATTTAACTCTATTAAATGATTATTATAATAAATATATTATAACAATTATAACAATGATAAAGTGAGAAAAGGCTTAAATAGTTTGATTTTAACTTTATAATTATGCATCTTTATTTAATAATGGGGTATCCAAGGTTATGACGAAAAGACAAGTAAACCGCAAATGTAAAAAATCTTCAGATATTCTATTTAATTATGATGTATTTATGTTATATAGCTTATTCATATTAATGGATAATTTACAAAATTTACAAAAGTCGCTACTAATAAAGAATATTATAGCAATAAATTGATAATCAAGTAATTTTAGTTGGAACAAAGAAAAAGAAAACTTTACTAACTTAAATTTTATTGTTTGATAAATTTTAAACATCACATTTTGGTGATTTCATGTTAAGAGTGAAGTAAAAAAAAGTTATGTTATTAATAAGAAGAAAAGTATTGTGAGGATAAATTTATATTTTCTTAACACAATCTTTAAAAAAGATTATTTGAAAAAACAATAGAATTATCGAACCATTCAACTCTTCCGTGAAAGGAAGTGGTTAACTTTAAGCTACAAACACTACTTTCTATAACTTGCACTTGATGAAATAAGAATCCAAATTTCCAAATGGTTTTTTCTATACTTCCAGGAAAATTGTTTTGTGACTTTTTTCCAATAGATTAATGCATATGTCCGACAGATTTCAGCTTGTGCTGGACGTCATGTTCGAAAAGTTTTAAATAGTTATTTACAGTCTTGAAGAATTATCACCTTCATTTATGACTTTTTCAAAGACCACAGGGTTTTTATATGCTAATCTGCTTTACTTTTATCTTTTTTTTAGTTTTCTGCGTAGTAGTGGCTTGTTGCCTTACATAAAGCAACTGGTTAAAAAAAACAATTTGATTGTCTCATAGGAGGAATTGAACTCTTGACCTCTGGTTTGAAATTAGTGCTCTCTAGCCACTGTGCTACTATCACTGATAAAATAATTTTTTAACATTAAGTATTTGATAATTTGAGATGGGACGGGTGAGCGAGTAATGTCATAGTTTCTTTAAAGTTTCTTTCGAGTTATTTTAAGTAGATAGAATGTAGGGATTTGAAGACTTTAAAGTGATTACAGAGATCATTCAAATCTTAATCCTAAAGGGATGTAATAGACAATTAGAGGCACTAAAATGTTACGAAAAACTTTTCAATAATATTATTATGACATCACTATCATGCTGCTGGCTACTTTTATTATTAAAAAGATCTTGGTTTTTTAGCTAATCAAATCCTTTAACTAACCAAGCCCTACCAGGCATTGACACCCATATGACAACACCCATTGAGTGGAGATATTTGAAATATTTGAAATTGAAATATTTTACTTCAATTGTCTTGAAATCACTTTCCGCTTCAGGATTATTTTCAGGGAGATTGTAAAGAGCTTGTACTAAAACTATGAATTATTTAAATTCCATCTAATTTTTATTTAACTTGTCTGAAATAATGAGTTTTATGTGATTGAATATTTCATATTAGCACCTACTGGAACACCTACCCTGCTTGATATAGTTGCAACTGGCAGTGATTGTTTAAATTTTTCATGGAGTCAAGTCACAGATGGCATAAATGGGAATTTAGAAAATTACGAGCTACTGTATGCTATCAAGGAGTCTTTTGACCCATCTATTAATACAACATTTTTCATCAAAACAATTCATGGTCAACTGACCAATGATCAAATATGTGGATTGAAGCCTTTTACTCTATATATTGGAAAGGTGAGAATCAGAAATGATGACCCAAATGCAAATAATAGCTTTGGTCCATACTCTAATGTTGACGAACAAGTATCGCCTGAACAAGGTATGTCTTTGTTGGACCCCAAACGTTTCAGCAATCAAAAAGCTGATAAAATCAGTTTCAGATTTTCCCTTTAGAAAGCTGTTATTTTTGTAACCTATTCATTGAAAGTTGCTTTAGCAAATTAATTCCTAGACTAATAATAAATAAAAAAAAAAAAAAAGAAATAATAATAAAAAATTTCTTATAATTATTATTATAAATATTATTATAGTTTATTATTATATGTTTTTATTTTTATTAAAGCTCCCTCTGCTGCACCAATAAATCTCCAAGGTGATCCATTAAATGATACAACAATTCAATTAACTTTCGGTACCATCCAATTAGAGTTCAGAAATGGTGTTGTATTGCTTTATGAATTGGAATGCAGAGATTCAATCAATGGACAAATAACTATGAAAAATTCAACAAATATTGTGGATGGAGTAATGGTTGAAACTATTGATGGTCTTACTACATCAACATTGTATTTTTGCCATGTAGCTGGATGCACAAAAGCAGGTTGTGGCAATAAGACTCCTGATATAGAAGTTACAACATTACAAAACAGTAAGATCTGTAATCTTTTTAAGTTTAGACCTTGTTTTTATAATTTAATGTTAGTTTTATTATGTTTCTTGATAAAGATAGTACTGACTCAAAAGATAGTGTTGACTCAGTGTAATTACTTTTAGACAGTCTAATAGGTTCATAGTTTTTTTGATGAAACCTGTTTGTTTAAGAGCAAAATTTTCAAGAACTACGCAACAACCAAGAAAAATCAATTTGGTATAATGCAGAAAACAAAAAGTATATAAAAAATAGATGCATCTATGTATGTATGTATGTATGTATTTATGTATGTATGTATGTATGTATGTATGTATGTATGTATGTATGTATGTA
>JAUZNK010004237.1:0-10521 GCA_035046665.1 Euphysa ruthae | reverse complement strand
TATCGCTATATTTTATCAACATGGACCCTTTGAATAAGTGTATTTTATCGCCATATTTTATCAACATGGACCTTTTGTATTAATGTATTTTATTGCCATATTTTACCAACATAGACTCTTTGAATAAGTGTATTTTATCGCCATTTTTTATCAACATGAACCTTTTGAAAAAGTGTATTTTATTGCCATATTTTATCAACATGGACTCTTTGAATAAGTGTATTTTATCGCCATATTTTTCCAACATGGACCCATTGAATAAAGGTGTTTTATCGCCATATTTTACGAACATGGACCTTTTGAATAAGGGTATTTTATCGCAACATTTTACCAACATGGACCCTTTGAATAAGTGTATTTTATTGCCATATTTTTTCAACATGGACATTTAGAAAAAGTGTATTTTAACGCCATATTTTATCAACATGGACTCTTTGAATAATTTTATTTTATCGCCTTATTTTATCAACATGGGCCCTTTGAATAAGTATATTTTATTGCCATATTTTACCAACATGGACCCTTTGAATAAAGGTGTTTTATCGCCATATTTTACCAACATGGACCGTTTGAATAAATGTATTTTATCGCCATATTTTATCAACATGGACCTTTAGAATAAGTATATTTTATCGCCATATTTTATCAACATGAACTTTTGGAATAATTTTATTTTATCGCCTTATTTTACCAACATGGACCCTTTGAATAAATGTATCTTATCGCCATATTTAATCAACATGGACCTTTTCAATATGTGTATTTTATCGCAACATTTTACCAACATGGACCCTTTGAATAAGTGTATTTTACCGCCATATTTTATCAACATGGACCCATTGAATAAGTGTATTTTATCGCCAAATTTTACCAACATGGACCCTTTGAATAATTGTATTTTATCGCCATATTTTATCAAAATGGACCCTTCGAATAAGTGTATTTTTCTTAGCTTTGAAAGTACCAACATGGATATGTCCAATTAACAACTTCATATTATAAATTTATTTTAAATGTTTGGAATTCTTATAATATTCAGAGAGTGTCAAACAAACTATGTTGTATAGCTTTTTGTCCATTATAGTTCAAAATTAATTTTTAAATAAAATCTATTTACATTTTTAATAAGCTTCGACATGATCTGCACATTATATACATTCAGAAACAAAATATAAATATAGTTAAGAGTTTACACAATTAAAAAAACCCGTAATGTAAACAAGGTGTAACAAACGAATAGTGGACTAACTTGGCATGAAAACAACAAGCATAACACAGAATCTAATTTTCGGAAGATAATGACACAAAATCATTTTTAAAGGTAATATTAGAATCACTGGGACACAATTATGTGTCTCCCGAGCAACATTTTTTCAACTCAAAAAACAACTTGATATTTTAAACTTTGGACCAATGGTGAATGAAATAGACACTATATACAAACAATTAGTGGAAATAGGCTCGGGTTCTATAAACATGTGCAACGTGATTGTTAAAGAAACATGTGTGTCAGTCAGTACATTGACGGTGCACTAACTTTCAGAGCTATTTCGAAGTAAGAAATAACAGTATACAGACTCAAAACAACAACTGCATGGTAAAACTGCAGCCTGTCAAACTGAGCTTTACGAAGAAATCATTCTATTACACAGGTGCAAAGTTATATAACGATCTTCCGATATGTATAAGGAGAACTATTTAAAACGTTTGTTTTAGTCGATACAGACTAGTACAAATAAATAATATAATAAATTTTTATTAATTTTTAACTTATCATGACAAAAATTGATAGCAGCAAAATTTTATTTTGCTGAAGTTTTTATATCCTATACAAATGTTTTTTTTAAATAATAATGTGGAACACTGCATAATATACGCCTATATGACCTAGATAAATACGCCCCTCCTATTAAACGCCTATATGTCCTAGATAAATACGCCCCTCCTATTAAACGTTTTTATTATTTATTGCGAGCGTTTTTTTAACAAGATATTGAAAGTCTCTACAAAGCTAATCTTTTGAATATGTATGATTCATAAAAATTACGTCACATGAGAAAATTTTTCTAGTTTTTAGCTAGTATGCCTTAGTTTTGACTTATTTATCCTTAGTTTCTTCGGATTTAATTACGAATCTTAAAGGTTTTTTTTTGTATTTTTCTTCAAGAAAATAGTTTTTAGATTTATTTTATGTTTCGTGATTTCTTCAAATCTGAATTTAAACGTTTTTGTTGTGAGGAGGATCCGCTAAATTTATAAAAAATTAAAGCTTATCAATCGAAAGTAAAGGAAAGGTACTTTATTGTAGTAAGTAGTAAATGAAGTAACGAATAAAAAATTCGTATAGGGTGAATTGTTAGTTTGTGTATAAATAACAGTAAAGTCCGATCATGTAAACTATGCTTTGTAGTATCAATAAATGAAATATACGGTAAGTCTTAAAATGCTGATGACACTAATTTCTTGGAAAATTTCATTAGCTTTTATGATTATGGAGTGAAGCGTTCAAGCTTACAAAAACTAATGTCAGAGATTTGTTGTTGTATTCAAATATATTCCCAATCCACTTATCGTGCTGTGATTTTTCTATTACCTACTAATTTTTTATTTTTTACACAAATCCATGACGATTAAATGTCGGATTTGTTTTATAAACTAATTATGAGTGTTGTATGAAATGCGAATCTCAAGTCTCAGATTTAAAAGCTAGTTACAAACTAAATAATGCTTTGCTTTTTTCTCTAGATAAATCGCATATTTCGAAAAGCAAAATGGGAAATAAAATCACAAGAAAGGGTAGCAGAAATGTTAAACTCACAAAAGTAAAAAGGAAAAAATGTAAAGAAAGTGATAAAAAACATAACAGGGATGTAGAATCGCCCAATACTCAAGACAGAAATCATTTCAAGGAAAATACAATTAAACAATCAGAAATAGGGAACGGTTCTCTTGCAAATTCTATTAAAAGAGACATTGATTTAAATTCTTCAAATGTAGGCGGTGTCGTAAAAAATGGCTGTCTGAAAAATAATGGAATTGAAAATAGTCTTGACACGAAAAGCGACGAGCTCGAACTTGATATTTCTGAAAAAAACGAAGACCAGACTCATAATAACACACACGGTGCAAAAAATTATGATAGCATCACAGATAAAAGAACAAAATTATCAATTAACACAAATGACGTCGATATTAACGCCTTGAGTATTGACATTATAACAGCTTCATTTGAGGAATTAAAAGAAATCTTTAAAATAAATATTTTAAGAAAAACGCTTGAAAATGAAAAAACTGAAACTAAGAACACAAAATTAAAAGAAAAAAAGGAAAATAATAATAATACGTTAGTTAAGTGTTCTATCGCAACAAATGTGGCAGGAAATATTCCTATATATGGTACTGATACACTGGACCAGAAATTTGATGCTGAAAATAATGACACGAAATTCCAAGATTTTGAAGATGTTAACGGGACAAAAATATTAACAAAGGTAGGAAATGCTGCATCAAAAGAAAATTTACATTTGAAAAACATCTCCTTTGAAGAATGGGTGAACAAATACGCCTTTGAACTATCTGGAATTATAATTAAAAACACAAGCGTGTGTTTAATGACGTAATCACCATTATATCTGTGGTAATTAATCTCATGTGATTTTATGTAACTAAATAAAATTAAACTTATCTAGGTTTAAAATTTCAGTCACTGACATTACTTCTCTATGACAAACGAAAATAAGATGTTAAAACTAAACTTCAGGTCAAGTTTCCTAAATGTGTAAATTGAAAAATTTGTCCTGAATGTGTAAATTGAAAAATGTGTACTGAATGTGTAAATTGTAAAATATATAGTTTCAATAGTTTCCACTCACTGTGAATTGTGAATATTTATTTTTTAAATAAATATTAAAACCAGCCCTGATGCACAGATTGTTCCTAGAAAACCCAGGATAAGTTAACAAGTTTTTTATAAGAAAATATTTGAACGAAATTTTTTATTCGGGGTGCATATTTACTTCTAATAAAAGCCCAGAGAATTCTTTTAAAAAAATTTCTTTATAAAAATACAACAAATTTTTTTTCTCTAATGCAGCTGTACAAATGTATATTATAAAATCATGAAAATTTGAAATTGTACAACAGGTTAAAGTTTGTTTCAAACCAGGGGTTCACACTTTCAACAGCTATTAAGTCATGCTGGCAGGTGTAATTAGGATAATTATAAAGGTATAGGTCAGAATACTTCAATTTCTAATTTGTCTCACCTACTCAGCTTGCTTTAACAAAACCTTTATATAACATTAAAAATATATAATACTTTATGGCAACATATACTTACAGTACGTAAAATTATAAAACAACAATTAACCGAAGATAATTTTATTAAGGCTACAGACGTGCCAACATTATGCATGTAAAAATCGGGCGAAGTTATGCATTTGTTTCACTTTGGGAGCAGAGAGGAAAATTTTCATATTCGAGACTTTATATTATTGGTAGCATAACTAAATATTCCCCATAACTCCGTAGGGAACAAGGGATGGTTAAAATTTGCGCCCCCAATCCCTTCATAATTTTAGAACTAGTTAGGCTAATTCTTTGGGACAGTGTTAGCCTCCGTCATATAGTGCGGAATTTTTTTTTTTTTTTTTTTTTTATATTTTGCGGGGAAAAAAATCATAACGGTGCCATTTCAATAGAACATTCATATGTAGTTTTTAGTAAAAGGCGTATTTATGATAATTTAAAAATATGTTTAATATCAAATTTGTTAGTGAATTTTCGAAACATGATTGTGTAGAATGGCTTAAATTGGAAATCAGCCAGTGGTAATACAGAAAAGCTTGAAAGAAAAATTAGGAAGTACAATCGATATCCAAAGTATGTTATAAAACTTGAGCTCAAAACAGAGAGACAGTTTACGTTTCAATGCAGTCTTGATCCGTTAAATATACCACAAACCACCTGCTAAATATACCACAGACTACTGTTAAATATACCACAAACCACCTGCTAAATATACCACAAAACACCTGCTAAATATACCACAAACTACCTGCTAAATATACCACAAACTACTGCTAAATTGTCTGATGACGACTTAAAATTCTCTAAAGTTACAAAAAGTATGTTTGCTGAATGTTGCAAGGAAAAAATGGTATTATGGGACAACAAGGTAGTATGGGACAACAAGAGAAAGCATTTCTAATGCTTCAAAGCCGGAAAATAGTTTCAGTAAAAATTTATCATAATAGAAAATTTGTGAAATCATTGATAAAAAAATCAAAGATGTTGAAATTAGGCCAGCAGTTATATATTTTGATAGTTTGTTGCAATATACAGCTCACTGTGATTGTCCAGTTGGTGCCAGGGGATTATGCTGTCATGTACTAGCTCTATTATTAATTTGAAGACACTGGAGAGAAAATTTTAGAATTGTCAGATACACAACAACTACAAAAATGGTATTGTTGATCAAAGGAATCCATGTGACATCTGTGAAATTGAAAATGAAAGATGGTAAAATATTAATTAAACCAGCAGACCCTGAATCAAATAATAAGTGTGATATTCCAAGCATTATAAAATCCTTGCAGAACAAGCTAAGACATGAAAAAAATTTTGAGCACCATGCATATGATGTTATGATAATGTACAATATGTGTGATACTTCCTCTTTCGGTCAACATTTCCACTACAAATTGACCTTACAACCTGCTAATCATTTAGCCGATCACGACTATTGTCAGAACCTGTCCTATGAAAAATCTGTTGTATTTATTATCGCAAACAAAATTAGCACAATCAGCAATAACATTGGTGTTAAATATCAAAAACCTCCAGGAAGTTTAGAAAACGCCATCAAGTTACTACATCAAGTTTAATCGACCTTGTTATTAATCAAGATGAAATTGATATTCAAATATCAAATGGAAACACAATATATAACATTTTATCTACAAGCGAGCAAGGTTTAATTGACACAATCGATCGTGAGTCAATAGGCAAGAAAAATATTTTCTTGGATATTTGCTATTTTGTAGCTCCGAAACCCTCCTGATGTCATGAAAATTATTTTGACAGAATACTGAAAAATGGCAAAATATTAGTAAAAATAAAATTACTGCAAGTAAGTCGATTACCTGATAGTGATAATGATAGTTGTTATATTTAACGCGAGGAACTAACAAATTGCCAAGACCATATTTTCAGATGGGCCCTTGGAGTACTTAGAACGCTCATTAGCGCCTACGAAATTCACCCAATCAAACAACACGATCATTTTGAGCTAGCGTTGCATTACGCAATGAGTTTTGCTCTGAAACTCAGAGATAACATGGAAATAAATTTTCGCCAGAGGTGGGAGTCGAACTCGTAACCTTTCGCTACGGAGTCAAACGTCCTACCACTGTGCCTACTCCGCGTTATTAGGTTTTTATGGAGAAGCAAAATTTAAATCAACATGGAATGTTGTTTAACCTATTAACTGGGTCAAAAGGAAGAAAATTGAGGAAAGATTAAAAGTATTGCAAGAGGGCAATATTTTGAAGAAGAAGCCATTCAACACTTCCAACTTGTAACAATATCAACTGTTGAGAGACGCGGTTTTTTTATTGACGACCGATATGGTGCAAGCCCAAATGCATTAGGGCCAGCCGATATCCTATTAGAAGTGAAACCTCGATCTGCCAATTCATGGGTATATTATTTAGTGATATTTATGCTCGTTTCACCTGTGATTCAGAGATCAATGAAAAGAGTGATGCGAATTTATGCTGAAAAAGAACGCGAAATAATATCAGGCAAAGGTTTTACAATCCGAGAGCAACATATAATAACAACATAGAATAACATTAAATATTTTGAATTAAAATGAATAACCATTAAATTGTTTGAGCACAAAGTTTTTTTTGAAGTCCGCTATTTTGATTACATGAAACATCTCTTTTGAAGTAGGAATCAGATTTTCATTTTCGTTTCTTTTTCATTTGTGCTGGTTTGACTTTAATATCCTTAATGAAATATTATGAATAGATCCTTTTTTAAACCAGCAATGCCGTTTCTGCAACTGTTGTGTGCATGTCAACTCTAGTGTTTTTCTTTTGTGTCATTGTAATGCTTCAAAAATAATAATAGGGCTAGGTAGCCATGGCAACATAATCCACTAGAACCTACTGGACAAATGCAGAGTGCCTTGCTTGGAAATATTCCTTCAAGATATACATCTGCAGGTCTTGCTTGTGTACCATATTGTTTTTTGAACCATTATTTTTACGAAATACCCAGTCTCAGTACTTAAAACCCTAACGGTTACAATTTTTCTACTATGTGGCATTATTACATAAAGCCAAAATCTAGTAGCTGTGTTTAGTTATTGTTTTTAAATATTTTATAATATTTTCAAATATATATTTAATATACAAGAAAATATGTGTATGTAATAAAAAAAATGAGTGTTATACATTTTAAAATACTTTTGTGAAGAGGCACATAAAAGCAAATATTGTATTGTTGATATCGTCTTTTTAGCTTTACCTAAATTTCCTTATTCCTGTTTGTATTAATCTCGATTCTCAGACGCAGATTTGCCGGTGTGAATTTCCCTACAAGCGTAAGTATGCAACCTCGACCGCTCGATATGAATTTCGCTAATTAAAACGCTTCTCTGACTTCAGTGCTCACTTGCTGTGCTGTTGAATCACTGATAAAATTTATTAAGTTATGATGTCAGTCCTTTATAAGAATCTTTATCAATATATCTTGCCAAAACGGGAAAAAACTTGACCGCTGCTTCCCCTGTTGATATTCCGTACAAGCAAGTCAGCATAAGTTCTTCTTTAAAGTAGCTAATAATTTGCTTTGCCACTACTCCAGTTAACCTATGCGTTGTCTCGGTTCGGTCACGTCGAACTCAGCAACACATCCTTCACAATAGTTTAGCAGCGTGGCCTAAAGTACTTAAATGAAATTCGTATTCTATCAGAAAACCAGTAAAAAGAAGTTCGGTCGTTGCAATTTTTTGTCCAAGTTTTCAGTAGTACCATAACTTTCTTTCCCGTTGTCCTGCATCCACACATACCTTATGTTTTGAAGTTTGATTGTGCCATTGATACAGTTCTCCTTATGTCAAACCCACCGTTTCCAAAAACAGCGCCTAATGCAAAGCGTTCACTTTTGCGGGATTTCTGAACAAATTTGAAAAGTTATTACATCAAAAATTGTTTTTTTCTTTGATCTTTTTTTTTTTTTACTATTTTTTGTTTCTATCTTTTCTGCTCCAAAAAAATTTACAGTGTAAATAGAAACATAATTAAACTTACTTTAAAAAAAATATATTTAAAATTGTTTTATTTACCTAAATGTATTAACCTTAGTTAAATTACGGAAACCTCATAGAAGACCATCCGGGTGTTATCATCAAAAACCGATTTTCTGCCTGATTTTGCTAGTAAAATCTACCACCAGCTATTCTGTTACATGTTATAGCCAGAAATAACTGAAATTCTGTAAATATACTTACTTACTTAAAATCTATTGGAATCACAGAATTTACCCTAATGATCTGTATTATGATGGTAGTGAATTCATTTTAGTACCATCCCTCCATGAGCATGATTTGAATGCACTCCAAAAGATAATTGTTCTTACATTAATTTGGTTCTTACATTAAAATGCTTCACAATGCAAAATTTTCTTGGTTTATAACACACTTTTATGATTTTGACCATTTTTGAAATGTGGAATTTTAGTTGCAATACTTGATAAATATTTGTTTATACGTGTTTAATACACCTTTGGAAAAAGTTTTAAAATTGAAATATATAAAATTATGTAATTATTGTATAAATAACTGGGTACAAATGCCGAATAAAGCTGTTTTAGTATTGATTTATTCAAAATCAGTCTTGCCTTATATTAGATCCCAATGCTCTTTGAGATTCGAGCTTTTGAAACTTGAGCTTTCTAATTTAGGTTTTCGTCGATTAAAATACCAAGAAACTTTGTTGCATGATCTCTTTTAATCTTTTAATCTCTTTTAATAATTGCGTTATCTAAATTTAGAATCAGCGAATCATTTGTGATGATACCGTTATTTTTTTTATGTTGAAAAAGATTAAACATTGTTTTTTTGACGTTTAAAAGATAATTTATTCACCTTGAACAAGCTTGAAATCTCATTCATTTTTCAGTACTGCTGATAAAAATTTTTTCAGCCAAAAAGAAACCTTGCTGCTGGTTATTTAGTAGATGCTAATAAACTCATTGAATTCTGTATAGTTACTTCTCTTTTGTTATAAGCGCTTCCATTTTTTTTTGGAATACATTACGAAGATAACCTTTTTTTATTTTGTTTCCAAACTCTCAGTTTTTTGTTAAAAAGTTAATGTTTAGTTTTCGTTTCGAAGACTTCCGTGACTACTTTTTTGAGATTAGCTCTAAAGTTTTTGATATTATTATGATATTAAAATGCCATCGAAGAAACTCTAATCTTTTTATGGGTTTTTATGTTTTTTTTGTCTAGATTAAAAGCAAAATAAATAGGAAAGTGGTCAGAGGTTGAAGTTTTTATTAGGTCTTTTTGTAAAGATGTATTAAAATAGGAATTCGTTAGTATATTCTCAATCAATAATGCTGTTGCTTTTGTTGTGCTCGTACCATGCTGGAAAGTATTGTTGTAACCACCATTCACCACAGTACTTTCGGTGTAGTCAAAGCAATTTACCTTTATATCCTCAAGAATATAAAAAGCCGTTTTTTCTAGATTTGAAGTATCAAATATTCTATTCATTATTATTTTTCGATTTCCTCACCTGATAATAAAATTGAAATAAAAATTGACGTTGTCTGCAAGGATGGATATGAAGTAAAAAATCTTTTGTGGATATAAGTAAGGCCTCTGTCAATTATATGTCATTTTGAAAGTTTCAGTGTATATATCTGAAATATCCGGAGTTTCTTTAAGATTTTAAAAATGGTGCGTGGGATGAATAAAAGTTTCTAAACTTTCCTGCAGGAATTGGGAGGGTTAGCATGTAGACCATTTTTACCATGGTTTTTTCTGGCTCAAAGATAATTCGGACTTTGAATTGAAAGATTTTGTCCCAATATTCTCCACTATTTTGTTTTAAGTCAAAGATCTAATGGAACAAACTAAAGATATTTATTGATAACTTTGCTGCTTTGTCTGATGGCCCTTGCCTCTAACTTACACTTTACAGAAAAAATAAAATTTAACCCTAACTTTTGTTTAGCTTTAAACCAACATCAATAACGAAAATTGTTCTAACCATTTTGTATAATTTTCTATAAATTAACGTTAATCTTTTTCATACAATCTTTTAGTATCCTAGTAAAATTTTTTGCTAAACATTATTCTATATTTAAACACATAAAACTTCCAACTGCAAACTATTTTGTAAGATTTTTAAAACAAAATGCCTTTTTTCTTTTTAGATTAGAATTCCTACTTCCGGTCACCTCAAATCCCTGTAGAAAAATATTTGAAATTTTTACATACAT
>JAUZNK010004236.1:0-10521 GCA_035046665.1 Euphysa ruthae | reverse complement strand
AACAAAACAGCTGATATTTCGTTATTAGTTTTAGAAGGTAAAGAAGGATTATCACGTCAAATCTTATATTTCTATAATCTTTTTATTTAACTCGACATCATTTTTGACCTTGGGATCCCTTTAAATCATAATTTTGGAAATTTACTGAAATAACCTAGAAATTTTTTGTTTCTAAATACTTTCTATACATGTAAATATATTTATTTTTACTGCTTATAAAATTATTTATAAAATAAATTAATTAATTGTTTTTTTTTTATTATTTGTGATATTTATATATTATTTATTATTACTTGGTGCAGAATTTTATTTTCATTCTCAATGAGTATTTTATTTTCTGTTTAAATCTTCTTTCAAAAAAATATTAAAATAAGTATTTCTTTATTTTAGAATAATGACATAAACAGAGCATTACTGGAAGAATTCAGGTTAAAGCAAGATGTTCTCCATGATGAAAATATACTTCTAAAGGAAACTGTAAGTCAAATCTTTTGACAGGTAATTATACTTTACTGTTGATTAGCAGTAATTTTTAGGCTGAAAAATTATCGGAAATCCAATGATTGACTCAATACTTGGTTAGTTGAAATTATTGTTTAAAATATTATAGTTATTTGCATTTGTGTGTCCATTAAATGACATAACATATGGTGAACTGCTGCGCTACTATATGTCGGGAACAAGTCTTTTTTGTGTTTTTAAGGGGTTAGGGTCTTTGTTGAACTCTATTTAGATTTACAGTATTTTTGATAACATTTGAAGACCAATTGAACCAAGAAATTCTAGTTCTAGAAATGTTTAAATCTGTTTATAGATTGAATCCAAAATTTATGAAATTGTTATGTCCTAAATAATTCTCTATACTTGAAAAGGTGATATGTGCTACTGCTGCCTCAACAAATATATTTAGAGTCCTATTTTTATAAAAGTGTCTTTGGGTGGAATAACCTTCTAATTAAATTTTTAAAAAATCGACATGGCATTGTGCAAACCTGTTTTTACACAAATTTCTATTTGCTTTTAAAGTTTGTTGGAGTTTTGAAGCAAGATTTGTTTTGCCAAATATTAAATAAAAGCGTAATGAATGCAAAGCAGTTTATCTCTTGGTGTTTTTTATGTTGGAATCATTACAAATGTGTTTGCTGCACCTTAACCTGGTGGTAATTTGTGTTATTAGTTTCATGTGATAGAAGAGATCGCCACAAAAGGCATGATTAAAGATCAAACAAGAACTTGATATATCAACTAGCCATGTGCATTCCATGATGTACAACCAGATTGATTTAAAATAGAAATTACCGCTCGTGTTATTACTATTTATCTATAATAATAATAATATAATAAACAATTTTTAATAAGAATGAAAGATTTGGAGAAATTTAAGATTTGTTACAGCTGAAATTAAATTTAATGCTTATATGCAGTTATACAAGTAATTAAAAATATCATTTAAACAATTTGACGTATAAATGTATACAGTAGCAACTTCTTAGAATATATAGTCAGGTTTACTATGGGAAAACCTTTTATCTGTAACTTTCTCAGACATTTATAATAAATCCCACACTTTAGTGTCTTTTTTAATATTCGGAATTAACCATCACCCAAATATAAATTTAACTATCAAAGCGAGTCTGTATAAGTTTCTTTGCATAGAATTGATTAATAATAGTAAATAATTGAGTTTACACAACAAATTTAGTAGAAATCTGTAAAGCTCCCAATCTGGTAATGAAAAATTCATAAAGAATTTACTATTTTTACATGATTCAAAGACATCAGCCTCAGTTTTGCATAAAGGTATTGAATTCTTATTTGGATGGACTACTCTTTCAAACTCTCTTTTGAACTTAACGTACCTTATAATCAAAAACTGAGGATTTATTGGGCATCTGATTATATGTGAGGGTGGAATCATGGTGGGATTTGTAAACTTGTGAATTTGGCAATTTTTAGGTTTGGATGATTGGTTGTTATGACAAGGCGTTGCATTCTTTACATCAAAATTTTAAATTACTCCTCCACAACATCATTTATATAATAGAGTCTAAACTTTTTGATGTCTCATAAAACTTTCTCTTTTCTTTTTTTTAATTTTAACTTATATCAATGATTTGATACATTTCTGAGTTCTCACTTTAAATCTAGTTCTTTTGATTTTTTTTTAATTATTTGAAATCTTATTTTCTGTCTAACTTCAGCTCTTTAGCGGTAGGTATTTATTTTCTGAAATAAGAATTCATGATTTTCACTATAACAAAAAAACTACAGCCATGCCGCAGACAATGTGTGGCATGTCTGCTGGTTAGATTATTTGCTACTCACTGGACACACCATTTAACACTAATATTTGAGAATTGAATTCATAATTTGATGGAAAAATTAACCTAAAGAGAAATATTTGTATAATATTTGTTTTTCATGTGTTTTAAGGTTACTAAACTTGAAGAAAAAACTGCAATATATACAAATAAAATCACTGAAAATGAAAAAGATGTAGCTGAAGCAAAAAATGTAATTCATTGTATGAAAAATGAAATGAGTTTTTTAAATGAGTATAAAGAAAAGTGTGCAAGGTAAATATTTTAAATAGCCCTCGAGAAGTTGGCAGGATCCAATAAATCAATTTTTTTGGAATAAAGTTTAATGAAATTTTGATGAAATATACAAAAAATGTCACAAGATTAGCATAAAAATACAAGGATTGTTGTATAATTTATATGTGGTAAATACCCTAAAAAATTTTTAAATTCTAATAAAGTATCGAATTTCGGAAACAGCATTTCCCATTAACAATGAAAAATAAAGTCCTCTACACTCTCGTGAGTGCTTCGTATAAAGTTTTTTGAGGTATTTTACCTCTAAAAGTTACAAATCTTATTTTTACAAGCGAAACACTAAATAACTAAACTCAATTTCTGCATATACACAAGATGCTATATTTTAAACTTAAAACATAAAATAAAGTTGCACTGGACTGAGTTTTGTTTTCCAAATTTCTTTAAAACAACATAAAAACAACAAACTGTCATGCTGTTTATAAGAGTTAAATTAAATTTGCAGTCTTGCACCAAAATTTGCGCATGTGCCACAGCAGGTAATCTGGTTGGAGCAAAAGGCATATCACGTTTCACGAAAAAATGTCATCCTAGTTAAACAACATTGCTCTCTCCATTGTGGGAGCAAACTTTAAAATGTTATTTATTTTCACTCCATCCTCATAGACACTGAATGCACTCCTTAGCATTAGGAATCAGAAATTAAATTGTTGAGTAGCTTAATTACTTTTACTTACTACTAAAAATACGAAATACCTAAGTACTAGGAAGTTCTAGCTACGCCAAAACAGAACACCATGTTGTTGAGCGATAATGCTCAAGCCATTTAATTCACACGAGTTTTTAACTACTCAGGAGGTTGTTTGCTTATGGCAAGGCCTGAAAATGGTCTGGATTTGCCAAAGTTTGCGGTTTAGTTCGAATAAAAAAATTTCATTAACAGCATACTTGTCAAACCATTCCAAAAAAGAGCACCTTTTGATAAACAAGGCAGTAACTTAAGAAGTCATTTAATATGATCGGAGTTTTGTAACTGACTGCTTTTCTTATCAGAAAGCCTTTTATTCTGCTCCACATTTGTGGATCATTGATTAATTAAAATTAGCCAAGTACTTGGATGACTTGCACCAATTACGTGCTCTAACTAATTCTTGGTAAAAAGGGAGCAGACAGATCTACTTGAAATGGAAAAATACCTGGCCTAAGTTCTAATTACTTTTAACTTACCTTTGTGTTTTCAAAGGGCATGATTTTTCCATTATATCATCTGTGAATCTGCTATCATTTGCTAAAAGTAAAAAATTTATCAATTTCACCTGAACATTGCAATCTTGATGTCTTAATTTTTTAACATGAATGTTCTACTTGATCTTTTGGAACAGTTCTCAAGAAATACTGGCATTAATTTTAGAGGAAAAAGGTGCGCTCTTTTAATCTTGAAGAGTGGTACACTAAAAAGAAAATCTACATATCCGCAGCTTTATCTTTATCTTTATCTTTATATTAAATATTTTGGTGAAGGTAAAAATGTATGAGATGATGGCCCTGCAAACAAATACCAGAAGGAGTATTGAGAGAGTCCAAAATTATGGTTGAGTAAAGTTTCCCCTTATAACAAACTGATTATTTTATTTATTCTATTACCAGTGTTTGGCATACCTATTCTAACACCTATGTGTTCTTGGCTACACAAAAATGGGAACTAAATAAATAAAGACCAGTTTTTTACAGTTTGGATAATCCCAAGCAAATTTATAGACAATAAACATATGGTGTAGACTGTTATAACTTATTTCTGCCTTCCTTTCTTCTTTAGTTTTTTTTTTCTTTAGTAACAGCCAAAACCATATTATTTTTTCTTTAGTGACAACAAAGAACTTATTACTAAAGCTTTTATGCCAATAAAAATATTAGTTACTCTTTGAGTCAATTGATATACTCAAATATAAAAAAAGGCATCACAATATTTAGGATTGTTTTCTATAAAATTCCTTGATAGCTTTAAACAAATTAGTTATTAAAGAGGTCGTATGTTCTCATAATTTTTAAAAATTATTCTTTGAAAGATAACTCCATTTTAATCAATGATGGTTCTGGCTATGTGACATATTTCTCCATACCTTTAGATTATATATACTAACATTTATTTTTAATCACAAAAATGAAGCTCATCTTTGCAGGGTTGGTTAAGTTTTTGAGGTTCAGGAACTTTTGAATGAATTTCATATGAACGGTTGAAAAGTTATCGTTATTGAGAATGCATATTCCACTGGATTTTTACATTATTGATTTTTTTTTTTAGTTATGAAAATGAGCTTTTAGAATATAGAAATCAAGAAGCTATATACAAACAGCAGATAAAAGAACTAGAAAGTGACATTTTAGTATACAAAGACAAACAGCAGGAATACATGCTGTACACATCAAGTCTTGCTGAAAACAACGCATCTTCAAAATCAAAAATTACAGATCTTCAATCTAAGGTTTATGTTTTTCAAATCAAAAAAAAAAAAAATATGCAGATGATTTTTCTTTTTGTCGTATCCCATAAAAAAGTGTTATTTCTGTGGTTAGTGCTTATTTTCAAACATAATTTTTTCAGCTTTTTATCAAGGGTATTCAGCATAAAAAATAACACTTTTTTAAGCACCGGTCTCTAATACACCTTTTTGTTGGAGGCTTTACCATTTAATTTTTTTTTTTTTTTTGATTAAGAGCAAAGATATGTCATCTTCATTTTTCAAAAACTTTGTCTGGATTTTAAATAGAAGCTCAAATGGATCATTGATCTAATAGTTAACGCCTAACATTACGAAAAAAAATGGTTGGTGTTATGAATCCGTATGATGGCCATTTTTCAACATAGAAGCAACTATCTAATTTTTGGTGCACGATATAACAGAGATTAGATGGGGTATGTTTTTCCTCTTTCCTTGCTTCACATTTGTTTAAAAAAAAACATGTTTCTTAAAAATTTCAAAACTAATTTAAAATTGTGCATATTGAATTGCTAGAACTCGAGTAGAAATTTCATATTAAGTTATAGCGGTACACTCTATAACTTAATATGAAGTTTCAAATTAAAAAAAAAAAAAAAAAATAACAACAACAACAACAACAGAAAAACCAAAAGAGTTTAACAATTCTTTAACTAACTTTGTTACATTTTAAAAATTTATTTTAGTTGGATCTGATGATTCTTCAAAAGGAAGGTGAAGTTAACCAATTAAATGTGAAAATAAAAGAAAAAGAAACAAGAGTATATATTTTATTTTTGAAAGTTGTTTTGTTTAATTTTCAGTCATTGCCATAGCAATTATAAAATGTAAATTAATAAGAAATATTGTTGTGATATTATTATTATTATATTGTTAAACAATTTTTTTTATCGTTTTTTTGCTATCAAAAATGAATAACTTTTTAGATAAATCTTTTTATTCTTTTTGTTCCAATTATGTTTTGCTTTTTTCCCTCAGTTTTTTTTGAAAATACTCAAACAAGAGTTTCAAAAAAAAATATTTTTGTGTTTGAATTATTTTTTTTTTTTCAACTTCTTTTTTGTCTTATATGAAATATTAACATGTTTTCTCAACTACACTTAAAATTACATTTAAATATGGCTGAATTTTTTCTTTTTTGCAATCTAGAAGTAGTTTTTGAAGTTATAGATAGAATAATAAGAAAATAGTACATTCATCAATTATGTTACATAAACTTCAAAAATTTCATTTTTAACTCTCTGCATATTCCTAATATTTTAATAAATTATAATTTTGGAAAGACATGTTGACATATTTCGTACCTAAATAATAAATATGGCTGTATAAAAATGCTATTTTATGATATTTATGGAATATTAGAAAATGACGATATAGGATACAAGCTGTTCTTTGAAGATCCGTATTGTCAGGATTTCTTCGTTAAATATTTTTATACAACCACAGAGCAAATACGTAAATCTGAAACCCTAAGTAAACTTCTTCAACTTGCCAGCCTCGTAAATAAATTAGCGCCAGTCTTTTAAAAAATATATTCTTAATCTTGTCTTGATCATAAAGTCATTTTAATTTTGTTTAGATTAATTCATTTCAAGTCAAAGAAAAAGAATTTCTTCATCAAATAACAGAACTCACAAATAGCCTTGATCAAAAAGCTCAAGCAGGTGTGCTAAAATCATTTACTCTTTGTAATTTGTGATGTCTGTCCAGCAAAACAAAAAGTGTATATTTATTAATTTTTATTTTACTTATTTATTAATTATTATTAATTTGTTAGTTTTTATATTACAACAGTTTAATGTAAATATCTGTTACTATGATACATACAGTTGTCACAATTTTAAAATCCAGGTGTTTGTGGGCTAGTGGGGAATTAATGCAATAATTTAAAGCTAAATTCCAGTAACTAAACATTTGTACTCGGCTTTAAAAAAACCCTTAATACCTAAAATTTTTGTAATATGAAATAGGCAGGACAGCAAGATGGTGGGAAAATAGTATGTAAGTTTTGAAACACTCAATTAAATTGATCGCTTTTTTATCACTTTTTCTCTATAATAAGTAATTTTGCTATTTGAATTTTAAAATGCTATTAGCAAACTCCTTGAAAACTCTTTATATTTGATGTTAATTTTGCGTAATGAATTTAGTTCTAACATATAAATAAATTCTGTGTGCATGCAAAATTCCTATGTAACATACTTGGCATTGGTTTGGGAGACAATTATTAAGTCAATTTTCATCTAGATGCTTTACTTAACTGTAAAACTTTATAAATTTAACAATTTTTTTTTGTATTTTAGTAAACGAGTTATCAGAGTCAATTAATCAATTGAATGAAGATATAAGAATCAGCAAAAAAAAAAATCATTCACAAGTTAAAGTGAGTTTTAGGTGTTACGCTTTAGCACATTATTACTTTCAATAACACTATTGTATCTCTTAGTATAAATAACATGTTTTTTTTTTTGTTTTTTTGTTTTTTTTTTTTTTTTTGAGAAGCATCAGTAAACACTCACATAATTATATCATGCATTAGGTTATCAAGACAATAAAATATTTTAATTTGTATAAAGATTTTACTTTTTCAGCACCAAATTAGAAATAATTTTTATGAGATCAGCCTCCATCTTTGGAATCAGGTGAAATATTATTTCCTTGAACTACGCCTTGGAATTGTTGTGGCCATTTGTTTTGCAGTCTGTTTATCCTCTTTAAACAGTTTAATATTTATGTTTTATTATTACAGGACTTACAAAAGCAGCTTACTTTCGCAACAAGGTAATTTTTGCTATATTGGATGCTCTAAGCTTCTTTTTTAACCATGAATTGCTTTTTCACACGAAATTTAACATAAAAAATTTATGTTCTTTGCGTTAAATTTTTAATTTATATTGACTTATTGCACTGATGATATACGGTCTGACATGGAGTTGTTTTAAAATATAAATCAAAATACAATCTATTAAAATACAATCTATCAAAATACAATCTATTAAAATACAATCTATTAAAATACAATCTATTAAAATACAATCTATTAAAATACAATCTATTAAAAAGCAATTGAATAAACAAGGCAAGGAAACTCTCTTGCCATACTCTGATTGAAAGCGACAAGAGCATAAGTCAAACTGAGTTAATTATTCAGCAAACAGCCAGCCAAATTGTTTATTTTTAGAAGATCATGGATTTTGCTTCCTAAGAACTGAAATCTTTTGTGCATATCACTGCACTATGAATAGTCGTTCCTTATTATATGTCTATGGAAAAGCATTTGACATTGCATATGATTTATCTTTTTCTTATTTTCTTAAGGTTTTTTATTGTTTTTTTTTTTTTTTAATTTTTGAGGGTAACTTTCACCAATATGCTCAACCTTCAAAAATTATTGCTTTTGGGTCCCAAGTCCTTAGTTATATCAAATTTTGCAAATAAATTGACGTTTTTGTACCATTTTTATAACAAATAAAAAGGTCTTTTTTCAAAACCTCTATCTTTTTCATAAAATAGTTTTAACCTTAAATTTCGATTAGATTTTTTATGTCAATCATAGAGTATATCACAAAAATGTGTATATATTGCATTCTTCAGTATGTTCTGAATATGTGGTAAATATACTGAGATGTTGGCTAATGCCTTCATCATTTAGCATATCCTCAGCATACTACAAATAATAATAATAAATAACACAAATCTCTATATTATAGAAATTTTAGTGACATTTAGGTCTATATATAACATTTTAGATCAAGAAAGGAATTTCAGTAATAAATACATATTTTAATAAATTACATATTTGTTCCATGGATGTTGTCTATTTTATAAATTACTTTGTGTAATACAAAAAATGCACCTGTATTCCAATATCATTAATACATTTAAGGCAAAACAACTTCATTGCAATACATTTTTGATTACCATGCTACGACGAGAAATAGCTACGTGAAAACTCGCCTTATTTTTGTTTAATTTTTTTTTTTTTTTTTGCTTGAAAACTCAGTTGTGCAGAGTATGTTACTTTATGGAAATAATAATGGTTGCATCAAAAGTATTTAAAATATCTGTCAGCAGTATTTTTTTTTTCACATTATATATTTGTGGTAAATGCTAGATGAATTCATTTAATTTTTCTGAATTTTCAACAATGTTTAAGTAATACAGAATTCTGGTTTTTGGATTTACTGCCATCTGTGAATAATTCAGATTTCTTATTAATTGGCCTCATCAATCAAAAAACAATGAATTTAGCTTAATTACGAGACTCCATTCATCACTTGTGTTTATTTCTTTAGAAAACTTGATCAGTTCGAAAAAAGTGGAACCGAAAACTCTATTAAATCTCGATCTTCTTCCAATGGTTCTCTTGAAAAAATATACAGTGAATCTCCACCAGATGGAAACCATGGCGTCTTGGTATTTACATAGTTTACTCTAATGTTTTTGGAATAGCTCATATGTTTTATGTATTTGAAACTGTCATTTTAAAAATCAAGGTGAACATCACAAATATTTAGCTTGAGAATTTGATTTGGAGCAAACAATTAGGTTTTTTATTCCAATTTTAAGTTGACAAAGCGTTTAACATATACCTGCTGATGCACAAGTTTTTATTTATACGAGCATTTGGCATCATGTTTGCCCAACTCCCTAAATAATTTTATGGATTTTTTGGATCCGTGGCACAGTGGTCTAAGGAGCCGAACTACGGAGACCGTAGTGAAAAGGTATGTGGTTCGAGCCCACTTGATGACTGCGTTTACGGTGAAACCACCATCTAATTTCGAGCAACGTATTATAGCAGAATTTAGATGGTGTATGTCTATCCTCATACTGTGTCCCAAATTCGTAATATATGTATCTATAAAAAAATTAAATAAATAATTTTGCTAGAACCTGAATTTATCCTGGCATTTCGGTATATTTGGTATATTTGGTATTTTCAGCTCTATCAGTTCTGTGGCAATGATAAAATATTCTTTAAAGTATAATTTTGACAGTGGGCAATGACATTTGTGTTCTAAATTTGTTACTCAATTCGAGAATTGTGATTCTCGAATTTCTTTGTACAAGAATAAGCTGATGTTTTATACGTAAATTAGGTAGTATATCAGGGGCCATACCCACTTTTGTGCCACTATAAAAAGCTCTTTTTGTTAAAACCAGAAACTTAAAATAACTTTTTTTGATATGTAAGTTGTCTAATATTTCAGAAAATTATTGCACGCATAAACACCAATATTATATTTTCACAAATTCTGATTGATATAATAACTTATAGTAGCAAAAAACTTATTTGCTACTATATAAACTGCTTTATTTAAAATGCCTATCATTACACTGAACTGAACACTGTTAATAATCAAAATATATTTAGGCCTTGCCATGAGCAAATAACCTCCCGAGTAGATAAAAGCTCGCGTGAAGTAAATGACTCGAGCGTTATCGCTCGACAACAGTACTTC
>JAUZNK010004235.1:0-10522 GCA_035046665.1 Euphysa ruthae | reverse complement strand
TACTTACTTACTTACTTACTTACTTACTTACTTACTTACTTACTTACTTACTTATTTGCTTGCTTGCTTGCTTGCTTACTTATTTACTTACTTATTTAGTTACTTACATATCTATTTATTTTACTTTTCTTAATCTTGGAAAAATTTTTTTTTAATTAGGCAGCTTTGAGACCAGATATTTTAGTGTAAAACTTTCATTTTATGAAATCCGTTGAATTAGAATTTTTGGATGTTGGTGACTTATCTTTTTGGAGAAAAATGTATTTCAGTTGCTACAATCATTTTATCCAGAATGCCAATTTTGAATCTTTTCTAGATATGTATTGAATTATTCAGCAGATTTTAAGAGTTTTTCGGCTGAAAATAAACTTGTATCGTCTGCCAAAAATTGCATTAATTTTAAGCCATTAGTATGTAATTCATAAATGTAAATAAAGACTAGCAGAGTTCTTCTTCAAAAATTTTGCAAAATCAGTTAAAGCTAGCTAACTTTGTTTGTTAATCTCATTTTTAAGCAAAATAATATCAAAGAAAAAGGACACTCTTAACCCATTAACTGAATATGCCGTAATAATACGGCGGGAGTGATTTTGCGTCTACTGGATATGCCGTAATAATATGGTTTCACAAAGGGCGTTAGTTTCCTTTATTGTGACGCCTTAATAATGGGCGTACACCCCTCAAACTGCGATTTTAGTACTCTCAAATATTATGCGGAAATCTTAAAACCAAAATGGCTTCATTTCAATGACAAATGATTACCTAATGCGACTTTCAGTTTTTAAGTAAATAAAAAAAAAAATGGCTTACAGAAAACGACCGATTAGTGCCAAAGATGTTCAAGAAGGAAGGGGACTCTGATGTCTCTTTCCTTGATGAATTCTCTTCAGATGATGAAGAGGACTTTATTATCGAGTCGGAGTCTGAGATAGAAAGTGAAGACAATGGAGTTTTAGACAACATTCCTGCAACAAATCAACTAGTTGGTGAAGA
Source organism: Euphysa ruthae (assembly GCA_035046665.1). Taxonomy (NCBI): domain Eukaryota; kingdom Metazoa; phylum Cnidaria; class Hydrozoa; order Anthoathecata; family Corymorphidae; genus Euphysa; species Euphysa ruthae. Next base: position 9,529 of record JAUZNK010004235.1, on the reverse strand, counting down.
TGTTGAGATTGTTGTCCCTTTAGTTTCTGCTACCCTAAAAAAAGCAAGTACAGCCTCTCCAACCTCTAAAAAGAGGAAAACCAGTCTCTATGACAACTTGAATTGGGTGGAAGATCCCCTTTAAAAGGGGATGGGACGTTTTGACTTTGTTTCGGATGAAAAAGTTAACAATGAATTGAAAAACTGTGATCCCCTTGAACTGTTCGAATTCATTAACACTAATGAATTATGCGAGTAAATAGCTGAACAAACAAACATTTACTTCAAACAGATGATTTGTGGAAAAATATTCAAGCCACGCAATCGAGTGTTTTTATTTATTCAAAAGGGACAAGAGTTCACATCTCGTGACATACGATTATATTTGGCGGTTATTGTCTTACGCGGTGTCTTACCGAAGCCACAATCACACATGTACTATTCGAAGAACAAACTCTTTGAAACACCTGGCTTCAAAAATATAATGTCTCAAAACAAATTATTAGTGCTAGAAAAATTTCTTCATTTCATAGACATAAATTCATTAGGTGGTGGGAACCATGACAAGAATGTTAAAATTAAATCCGTCCATCGTGAATCGATGGAAAATAATGTTTCAGCCTGGCCACGACATTTCTCTAGATGAACCGCTATTGTTGTGGAAAGGTCGACTCAGTTTTAAACAATCCATAAGATCGAAAAGTGGCCGCTTTGGGATAAAGACTTTTGCTTTAGCTTGCGGTTAGACAGGTTATATTTGGAATCAAACTATCTATCTTTGAGCCGGTACCGATATCTCCAACTACTTTGAATACCAGGCAACAGATATAGTTATGGCATTAACGGACGGTCTTTTAGATGCTGGTCGATGTGTTTATATCGGTAACTGGTATATGTCTGTTGAACTATGTCACGTGCTTGTACGACGACAGACGGATGCTGTAGGAACAATACGTTGCAACCGTAAACATTTACCAAAGCATATTATGAACGCTAAAATTAAAACCGATGACCGCCGTGTTGCATATAACCACGAAAATCTGTTCATGGTTATGCACTGGAAAGACAAACGAGACGTGTATATGATGACTACCTGTATCGGTGATAGCACTAGTACAGTACTCAGAAAGGGTGTTGAAAAAGAAGTACCCACTGTGATCGATATTTACAATAATAACATGGGTGGTGTCGACCGCAGTGATCAAATGACCTCGTACGTATGCGAGCTGAAACGTGTCAAAAAGTGGTATAAGAAGTTCTTCTTTCACCTCATTAATCTCTCTTTTTTCAATCCTCATATTATACACACTAAGAAAGGTGGAACGCTCAAACCTCTACAATTTAGAATGGAACTTGTAGATGCGATTACGAGCTTCTATGGTTTTGAACGAAACGTCGAGTAGGCGTGGTGGGCGACCGAGTCAGGATGGAAACCCAATGCGATTGGTTCAGCGGCATTTCCCTGCGTACGTACCAGAGTTGGAAGGGAAAAAAGGATCTCAACGTATATGTGTAGTGTGCAGTAAGAAGAAGATTAGGAAAGATTCCAGGTATCAATGCAAAGAACGCGATGTGGGGTTGTGTGTGGCACCTTGTTTTCAGGTTTTTGACACCAAGAAGGTGTATTAGTAATTGTAAAATCGTTTTATTAACTATGTTCAACCTATTTCTTTACATTTATTGTATTTCAAATGTCTCAAGTTGCCTTATTTTCTTGTTTAAACAGCAACAAATGCAAAAGTAAAAAATAACATTTATCGCTCAAAATAACCCGCGGGATAGGATGTGACCAAAAAAAATTAACGCTTCGGTTAAAGGGTTAATATCATGTAAATCCTACAATGCGGTATATTTTCTTAACTTTTTATTAAATTAAGATTGTAAACTTTTTAGTGGTTTGCTAGATTTTCTTTCATGTTTTATTGTTTTTTAGTGCATATATCCCTTTGTTAAGGAGATATATTTTAAGATATTTGTTATCGCATTTCTATTATAATAAAAAAATCTATACAACTTGTTCACCTGCCTTTAAGTTTTTAACAAAAGATAAAATTTAATGAGAGAATAGGAACTAATCTCGTCAACAATTAGAGATATATTTAAAATGAATTTTGAGGAAATATAATGAATCGACTCAAAAAGATAGTAAGAAGAATATAAAGGAAATTTTAAATTGAAAGGTTTGGTTGCAAAGAGATTAAAGTTATTTTTTTGATAAATTAGAAGCTTTGCTAACTAATATACATACTCATCAAAGTTATTTGTTGAGAATGCTAACATTACTCATATAAACTTGAGGTTAAAGTGAGGAATAAAATTTTCTCGATAACTTCCAATCTTTAAAAAGACCACTTTTTGAATATTAGTACTGTCGGTTATGGTCCCACTTTAAATTACTTGAAATTAAATAATTAAGAATAATAAAAAAATAATAACTTAAATAAATAAATTACTAAGAATTGGATTTAAAAAGGCCACTAAAGTATATAAGTGAGAAAAACTTGGTTCGCTTTATATTACCTTCCAAATTTGCGTAACGCAACCTTTTATTATTACGAAATCAGAAGGAAAACTTACAAAGAAAAATAAAGAAATATGTTATTTTTTCTTTGTTTTGAAGGTTGTAATTAAGTATTATTCTGTTCAGAAAATTCTTTTGAAAAGTAGCTCCCAAGATTTTTCTCTCAGATCTTTTTGACATAGCTACTGACCATCCGCTATAAAAGCTAAGTTAGACATTCACAAATTTCTCAAGAAAGTATGAATTTTAAAGCACAATCTTTAAATTTTTAAAAAACAACAACATTATTTACGTTTAACGTGTGTTTGTTATATATGCACCTTTAATAACTATTTTTTATATCTCTTTGAATATCAATATTACATACTAGAACATATTGCACTAAAGTAGCACAACAAAACTCAGGTCTTCATTTCATTAAGCGTTACCAAGTAACAGTTAAATTTACTTTTCAGTTAATATTTATGACAGAGAATCTTCATGGCAAATAGGTGAAAATATTTGCTAGCCAATCAAAAATCACATGATTTCGTATAAAGATACATCCACGTAAACGAAATTATTCAAGTTATACATAAGCAAATATTACAAGGAAATGCACGATTGAATATAGGAAACGTTTTTTTTTTCTGGTCTTTTACTTAAAATAAATGGTGGAATGAAATCGTCAAGTAACTTATGAATGGATTAAATTTATGGAGGGATAATTACTTTGCTGGAAAGTTTCCAAACACTTGAATATTTATATTTATTTATTATTTACTCTTGATCTTGAGTCTGATTTTGATTCTCTTGCTGGTTATTGATAGCAAAACTCTGTAATAGGATTTTAGATTGAGTTAGTTTTTTCTAGAAGTTTTGAATTTATCAACGGAGTATTTTCATAAGAAAATCTATCAGTGTGAAATTTAAAACTTAACTTGATAAGCTATGTACCTTTGCTTTATTTCAATACAAGTTACCATCGGGTCACTATTTGAAAGCTTTCTTGACAGAAACAAATTAAAAAAGCATACATTCTGATAAAATGTGATGAAGCTTTAAAGTTTTTGAAATTTTTAAATTTCCAGGGTGGTTGAAAACTTGCAATGGGAGCAGCTAGTTGAAGGTCAGATATACAATATATATTTTAATATATATTTTATTATATATTTAAAACGGTTAGAACTATAATAAAGAATATTAAATAGATACTTAAATACTTTCATAGTTAATAAAAAAAGCAGAAATATCATTTCAAATTGACTTCATACAATGTTAGAAGTCTATTAGAAATAAGTCTTTGGTGAAATCAATTAAACATTAGGCCAGCCACTTAATTCTGTTTAGTTTTTTTTTTGAGTGAAAATAATTTTAGAGCTTGTTATAGTAATAAATTGAACAAAACTCAAACTTAAATCGAAAATTATTTAATAGTGTAGAATCTAGCATCCCTCTTTTATGGTGAAGAACTTGTATAAAATTTTTTCTTCTTATTTCCACCTTGAGAAGATGATATTTGCGCCTTTAAAGGATATTTTATAGGTACAGGAAATATTTTCATCTTCGTAAGTGTAACCGTAACTTTTTACGAAAAATTTCCGTTCGAAACATTTTCAAAGTGTTATAGACCCATGAATGGATTTTGAAGAAGAAAAGATATATTACTAATATGATGGAATTGTCTATGCAAGAGAGAAACGTTTTGCTCTACACTACTAAAGGATAGTTATATAAAAAGATTGTATATTATTCAGGAGTTTTTTTTTTCAAGTTCACATAAACATTTAAACTTATGCTTGAGAAAACAACATAAATATTTCAACTAAAATATGCATTTCGCATTGTTAAATAATCAAAAAAAGGTTTGGTTAACTTTGTTCTTATAATCAACTTAACATTCTCGCAGGCTGTTCACAATTAAGCAAGTTTTTTGTAGTAAATTTCACGGCAAAATCTTAAACCAACAATGATCAAACTAATGCCACAATCAAATTCTCTAAATGATAACTGCAGCAAATTGAAATATTACAAAAGAAAAAAATTCGCCGCTGTGAAAACTTGACTTTTTTCATTTCCTTTGGAATACTAAATTTTAACATGAATATGCCGTACAAATATTTATGTTATTAAAACCTGTAGTGATTGATTATATGTAATAATTTTTTTTAGTCAAGTATATATAGCATGTAGTAGCTGCATTGGGCAATGTAATGGCATACTATATATGTGGGTAAGTAACCTAAATATTTAATAACTAGGTGGAACAGGTGCTGGTATTTTTCATCGACTGGTCATGCTTTTTTTATTAATCTAAGTTCTAAATCTTTCAGATTGTCCGACAATGATTTCCAGGTCTGTTGATTTATATATAAAGTGGCGTCGTTGGGAATTTGGTTGCAATAATACCAATTTATAGTTTCATAAATTAGGTTTTTATCAAAATTACCACGTTTTTTTTCTATAAATTTATAGGAATCCATCCAATCATTTTATCACCCCTTTTGGTTAAAGTGAAATAAGAAAAATATGTTCGTAGCCAATTCTCGCAAGATTTTGCGATTTATTTTATTTTTCCTGTTGTTCTTTGTGGTTAAAAATAATATTGGAATGTAATATATTAGCTTGCTTGTGAAAATTCCTAAAGTTTAGGAGTGTTTATTAGGTTTTTGGATGCTCACTGAGTTATAAGATCCTCTTTGATTTAGTAATTTTCAATAAAATGCGTAATATTACTTAGGTTATGGGATGCACCTTGATTTAATTAATGGTCAACACATTTTGAGATGCTTACTCAGTTATATAATATTTATTGAAGTAAGGAATATTTAATAAAATATGCGATATACTTTAGGATGTTCCTAAGAATAGGTAGTGTTTAATGAAATGTGTTTGATATTTTGTAATTTGTTCCTTGAGGTGTAAATTACTCAATAGAATGTAAAGTTTTCCCCAGGTTGTAGGAGATGTTTTATGAAATAAGGATGTCCCTTAGAGTGTAATATATTGTCTTATTCTTTAGAACATTCCTTTTGATGAAGATCTAAAAATGAAAATTTGGAAGTTAGCATGGTTGTAGATATTTATTTGAGATTTGGAATATTTAATACAATCCTGGATAATAGTTAGCGTTTTTTTATGTTCGTTTCTGTGGAATTGTTTCACAAGAAGTGAGATTTTCGCTAAGTTTTCGGATCTTTTTTGGGTAAATATTGTTTGATAGAATATGTGATGCTTGGTAGCTTGTGGTATATTTCTCTTAAAGAAAGAATTTTTAATGAAAGGTAAGATATTTCCAAAATTGTTTGAATTTCTTTAAGTTCCATAATATGCAATATAATGTAAGATGATACTTGTTTGTAATGTATTTCTTGAAGTGAGAAATTCTTTATGAAATGCTCTATAATTGCTAGGTTGTCGGCTTCTTCTTTATATTTTTTTCCTAAAAATTGTGGGGAATTACAAGGAAAAAAAAGACAATAAATACTCAGTACACCGTAAAAAATCTTATCAGTGAGGCAATGACATATAAAATAACAAATCAAAAACATAAATAAATAAAGTTAAAATAAAAATGCTTACTGAGTGATTGATATAAAATAGTTCCAGAAGGTCAAAGAAGAGGTATATCAAGCCTTCCTGATTCCTTAAAGAATATAATTGTATATTCAATTATGGAGGTATTAATCTCTGTATTCAGTAATTATCACCATAATAAAGGAGTTTAATGAAGCTTTCAGTAGAGAGGATTACTAAAGATCCAAATTATTCAATTATGTTGTCAAGAAGGATTTGACGAGTAGAAGAGAATAGAGTGCAGCGCAAAAGGAAATGACGGGTGGTTTCACACTCAGAGATACAACTACATAGAGGATTAATTTCCTCTTTAAAATTATGGAGAAATTTCTGATCTCTAAGAAGACTTAAATTAATTCTCGAAAGAGTCAGAAGTTTCGAGCCTAGAGGATCAGAAATATTCTAGAACACTGTTTTGGACGAATAAACTCAATTAGGCATTTATAAAACCATTGAAGGACATTTGTTCACGAATCACTGCATCGAGCTTTTTCCATTCCCTTTCACAAAAAAACTATCTAAAATAGTTTGAATTACAATGCAAATTCCTAAACAAATTTTTCCTGTCAATATTAATACGACATTAGCAAAGATGGTAAATAAGACTCTAGGTACTCGAAACTTTCTTCATTTACTATTCTATAAAATGACGGTAAGCCACGAAACTATCGCCTACTGCGGTGACTATCAGGTCTGTTAGTAGCCTCACTCTCTTGAAATTCCTTTGATTGCGCCAGTTGTTAAAACTGCAACGTTGTATTTGATAGTCTCAATTCTACCAAAGTAGGATTCATTCTGTGGCTGATCATAAATAGTGACAAAATAATCTCAGCGACGTCTTATAGAAGACATATATAAATTTTCTCGGAACATTGTGAAAAAAACTTCTTATAACATTAATTCCGTTATTATTTAATTCAAACCCAAGTGGAATTTTAAAGGAGTTTGGGATGTATGTTGTTGTTCCTTGAGTTGAGAAATATGCAATGGAATATGTTATTTTCACTAGCTTTTGTTACATTTATATTACATTAGCAGGATTCTTTGTTTTGTCGTTGTTGTGTCAAACGGTGAAGTTGTTGTCTAAAATAGAGCATCAGGGTGATTTACAAACTGTGTCTGGTTTTTAACGAAACTTATTACAAAAGTGCCACAACTCATTTACACATCTCCCTAATAGTTTAATTTTAGTAGATATTTAGACGTTTTTGGTGTTTGCAGTATCCTAGACATTCTTTTGCCCCGAAAAGAAAAGAGCAGGTAGCTCTTAGCTAGTACGTTTTGCAAAAATTCTGATAAAAAAAACATAATTTTTAAAGCCCGTCCTTTATCTTTTAAAATCTAATGTGATATGAAATATGAAAATAAATATAACTTCCACAAGATTATAATTTATTAAGGCTCGTCCCCATTGATGCGATAACGCAATGACGTGACCAAATTCTTGGCGATGAATCTATTTTCTTCAGTGGGAACTGAGAGCGATTATTTCATTTAAATTCGTTGCCAAAATTCCTGGCGATAAACGACGCGATGGATATCAATAGGTTTTGATATTTATCGCATAAGTTCATCGCCTTTTTTTAAAATGTCGAAGGAATGCCGACATTCCATCGTCATATCACTTATTTTGGCTTGTTTAGTTGGTTTTCGAACCATTGTTACGTTTTCATGGGTAGGTGTAAAGATCTTCAAAATGATGAACGACTTGCTATTGAAATTCAAAAGTATTCAAAAGCTTTTACGACAATACGGTTCCTGGCAACAAAGAAATGGATAGAAATATTAATGCTTGAAAAGCAGTTCATGAAACACTTGAAGTCCATGGAGTTTTGAAGGTATACTTTTCATTTTAAAATTTTCGTTTAAAATTTTCGTGTACGGGAATTAATATGAAGATGAATAATAACATTTTCATTAGAAAAATAGCATTTTATTTTTACATTTGTACAACAAACTGTCACTATGTTGATAAATGATACATGTGTAAAATGATGTCACAAGTTAGGATTATGCATTGATATTGCTAAATTTGTAAATTACTGCCATCTCAATATATTTACATCAAGTGTGCAACCAATTTATCATATAGTTTGTAAGTACGTGTTTTGACAATGAATTGATACAAATACCTATATAAATATATTATTCTAAATTACTTTGTTCCGATTTAGGTGCCAGCAAGCGATTTTTTGAAAACCTTAAGAAAAGGTTCAGCAAAAAAAAAAACAATCTGAAGAAAAGTTCACGTTCGAGTTCAGGAATACATGATGAATTGGTTGCAGAAAAGGAAATCAAGGAATATGATTTCCGTAGTTGGTTCACACCGCATCTTCGTCTGCGTCAAACGCCAAGCTACTTTAGCTTTCATGATGGTTCTACGTTTAACTAGATCAAGAAAAACATTGAAGAACAAGAAGAAAGTGACAATGGGTCTGTTAGCAATAATAGTTCCTCATCAATTCAGAGTAGACAAGAAATTGTTCCTCTGAAAAACAAGCAACCAACCTCTGTTGTAAATACAAACAACACGAAATTGAAGCTGAAACTAATAGAAATTGCTGAGCTTGAGGTATTATTTGATCGCATTGAGAAATCATTGGGGTGAAAATTACAAAGAGTAAACAAAGATATGTCGCAGATATGGATAAGATAATTGGCTAAATGGTAGAAAGCGAAGTAAGATCTTTTCCAAATCATCTAAAAAATGGTCTTTAAAATGAAATAAACAATTTGATATTCAAATATCATAGCACTGATGAAAATTTCGGTGTTACATAGGAACCTCCACGGGTGGCTCAAAGTTCATCATGGCTCGGAGAAGTTGAGCAACATATAAGTTGAAAAAAAAAGATATAATATATTATAATTAAAATTTACTAGTATATTTACTAGTATATTATACAAAAAGTAACATTCTAAACTGACAAAATATATTTCTTTAATAAAATAATACACCAACGACTTATGTTCTTCGCAAATGATCAAGCTGCTAACTAATTTTTCCACATCCATTAACATATGATTTTATTGCATGTCTCATTTTTACTGCGTCATCTCGTTGTCTTGATCTTTTTTACATTAGAAATTCCAGTGAATTTTCCGCGTTGCTCTTTATTTTTCCATTCTCCTGACTCTATCTCTCCGTTTACATATTCGGAGTCAACAAAATCTTGTGGACAGTAACTGGGGTTGTCAGTTTGGCCAAGTAATTTTGCAAATCTACTGCTGCAAGAACACACGTTTGGATGTTTTCCAAGTTCTGATCGGTTTTGAATAGATCTTCCTTCGTGCTGTCAAAATTCCAAAAGCATTTTCGATCGTCCTTCTTGCTCTAGACAAACATTAGATGGATGTACTTTGTTCTTATGTTACTTTCCCACGATGTCGGCACGTCAACCGTATTTATAATGGGAAGACTTCATCTCCAACTTAGAAATTAAGTATGTTTATATATATATATATGTGTGTGTG
>JAUZNK010004234.1:0-10522 GCA_035046665.1 Euphysa ruthae | reverse complement strand
CATACATACATACATACATACATACATACATACATACATACATACATACATACATACATGCATGCATGCATGCATGTGTTATTTTAATAGTTTTCATTGTAACGTTATATATATATATTATATATATATATTTATATATACAAACCTGTAAGACTCCTATTACACACCTGTAAAACTCCAATATAAGCAAAAGCAAATCTGGATATAGTTTCTAAAAGTAATAGCGCTACGAATAAACTAATTATTTTCTCTTTAATAAACCAGATTATTTCTTATTTGTTTATAAATTACTTTCTTTAAAATGTTTAAAGACTTTAAGTATGTCCATACTTTAAGTATGCCCATACCTTCTTCTCCTAAAACTTTAAGTATGTCCATACCTTCTTCTCCTAAAACTAGTTATTTTTTATGATGTATTTCATTTTTTCAAATAATTGATGGATAGTCAGTAGCATTGATTTCACCAAAAACATAAAAGTTTGGAAGAAAATTTTTATTAATAATAAAATTTATGTTTTAGAAATTAGTGTCAATGTTATATTTTTTTCACTCTGTCTAGTATTGCACAAATCTCTTCACCTCGAATTACCACTCAAACGACTGGAATTAAGACTCAAATGGTTGGTGGTTATGTGGTGGTTGATCAAGTTTCAGAACCTAAAAATAATTTACTAAAAGAAGATAATAACAAGCAGGTATTTTTTATTCGAAGATGGATATAAGGGAGTAGGAAAAATGTATGAACTTACCTAAGGCTCTAAACTTGTTGATAATAGGTAATAAACATATTTTTGTTCTTCTTAGAATTTTTCTACCTTGTTTGTACCTCCACTTACCCATAATTAGGCCTGTTATCATGTTCGGTCATGTCTCCGTCAACAATTTAGATAAAAAAATTAAATATGGCAGGAAGATTACATGTGTTAGCTATCACAAAGCATTTTTTGCTAGGTCTCTACATATCAAAATTGTTATATGTTTGCTGGTTGTTGCTCACTCAACCATTCAGGATAATTCTCATTTAGGGTTTGATTATATGGAAAAAAATCAGCTCAAACTGAGATTTAAAGCTTATGAATTATCAACCCGAGATGAGGCAGTAATATGAATTTTATAAGCGCAAATTAGCTAACAAACCTTTTAATTTACTCTTATGACCTAAGATTAAAAATATTGCTATTTATTCAGCAAAGTATAAAACAGTACTAGAGAAAAGAAAATTTTTTTACTTAAATGATATTTGTGTATGGAATAACAACACCATGCCACTTAGACAGTGCTATGTTTTCCAGACAGTAGAGTTATTTGCAAATGTTGAAATTTAAAGCATCAGTTACTCAAATTTGAAACATAATCTCAGAAATCTCAGTACTGGCACCATGTTTAGCATATTTTAATTACATGCATTCTTTTTTACTATCTGTTAAAACAATTTTGATATATCTATTTAATTTACATGCTCTATTTAAATAGCATTTTTTAATATGCAATTTCGTGACTTAGATTAGCATTAGTTCATTAGGAAATTTTAGTTTAAATATTTACCTCCAACCCCGATTACCCCCACATAACCCCACTTAACCCCACTTAGTGTCTGTTAAATAAGATCACAAATTTGTTAGTGTACTAAAAATTTTAAACTTTGCATTCAATTCGATTTTTTCCCTGAAATTTAAAAAATAATTCTTAGTTTTCCAATGTCTGGCAGTGACTACTTAGTTATCTGACTCTTTATTTTATAGGTTACTGTACAACAAGGAGCCTTGCCAGCTTCGCCATCAAAAAAAAATGAACACCTAGAAAGGTCACCAACACCTCCCGTAGAAGCTGAAGTGACTCCATCATCACCTCCACAGTGTCCTATTGTAGATACTACATTTGAAATTGATATAAACAATAAAACAAAAATGTAAGTAATAGCCTTGATTACATTGTTTTCCCATGAGGAGGAGAATCTGGATTGTTTTAAAAACAACATTAAAATTGAAATGTTTATTTACCTGCTCGCCTCCCCATTTCTTTATTACTAATATTTGAACAGTAGAGAATAGTTCAATCGAGACAATAATTACCAAATTAAAACCAAATAAAAATTAATTTCAATACTGTTGACAGATAATTTATTTCTATTTATAGCTTCATTGTATATTAATCTCTGGTAGCATAAGAAAGTTTGTTGTGTGCTGAATTCTGTTGCAGTTTTCTTCTATTAACAATTACCATACACCTTTCTTCTATTAACAATTACTATACACCATTTTAACTTTGGCTTGCCAACAAGCTTGCCACGCTTTCGCAAACCTTTATATATTGATTTCTCTTTCATCTTAAAAATGTTATGAACTTTAAACTTCCAAATTATCTAAGACTTTGTTTTTGATAAAAGCAGTCATTTCAGTAATACTAGATTGTTACCAAAACCTCTTTCTCTTCTGGACCCGAATACTTTTCATTCAAAAATTATTAACTGAAATGGTAGATTTGATAGATTCCTTAAAAATTATAAGTGCTGCCAATTCACCCATGTACTCATGTCTGTTAGTCCTTTTTCCTGGTAGCCCTTTATTAAATTTTTCTTAAACTGTTTATGAAGCTGTACCAACTTTTTTTTTGTTTAAATCTAGTCATGCTTGCACCAAAAATGAAGTTTTAGAGAATTTTTTTTAGGAAAATAGTTGTGTTTGAGAACTATAGAAGGTCTATTTTGATATGAATTATCACCCAAAAAATGAAATTTTTTGAAATGTTAAGTTTCGTTTGACCCTTAAATTTTTCTTACTGTTAGAAAATATTACGTGGTGATACTTTAGGAATTTCTATATCTTTGTTGTCAAACTTAAGAAAATGAGTGAAAATATGAACACTTAGAGTTTAAGTTGATATACAATTAGAGCTGCATTACATTATTTATTACATTATTTATTACATTATTTTTATTTTTTATTACCTTTTGCAGTAATAAACTGTTTCAAATAAATAGTTTAAATTGGACCTTCCAATAACTTCCTTTTTTCGTCTAAAAGATCCTATTGCATTTTGCGGAAAAAAGAAATATTAGACACAGTTTTCTAGAATCTTGTGTTAACTGCTACTTATTAAAATCATTGATGATTTTTGAACACGCGCAGTAACAGTCCTATGAATCCAGTGATGTCTGTTTGTATGTCTGTCCGTGCTAGATCCCAATATCTATCCGTTAGTTATTTTCTAATTTTTTACATAGAGTTTATATAGACGAAAGACCTGATAGAATCCAATTTTTGAAAAAAATTCTTGTTTTGATTTGGTTTACCCATGGTATAAATAGACAAAAAGTTTGCATAATCTGCTTGGATTTTTGCTTTAAGTTAGATGTCAAAAATTAGAAATGGCCTGTTCCAGATTTATTCATATTTTTGCTGAAATATGAATTGTTAATTTTTTTTCGTTAAAAGTAGATTGGTATTTGGCTCAGAGTTTGTCATAGGCTTTACATGTGCTAAGCCTCCGGTTCGAGCCCTGCCGTGGGTGGTCACCTTTTAATAAATTTGGCTTTTGATGATCTCCCGCCATTATGGTAAATAAATGAATAGACCTTTTTTGTGTTTATGTATTTTTTAATTTTTCTTTGGATTGATTTTTATTTTTAAATAGCCTGAGTCAAAAAACCTTTTGTAGGAAAATAATCATTGGAACTAATCATAAAAATGTATACGTATTTTGACCACAGGGAACTTTTCTTGGCCTATATAGCTAACTGACAGATTATCCTATCATTGTAACTGGCCTTTGGTAACATTATTTTCAATCCTAGAAATTCCGGCAGTAATAATGATACATCAGTTTTACCAAATGATACTAAGATTGATGATTCAACAAGTCAAGATGATCTGATAACGGAAAATAGACCAATTAATGTTGAACCAGACGATACCGAGTATGTTTGCATTTTTTTGTTTATATGTTTATTTAAGGTTTATGGTTAATAGTCATTGGTTTTTTTCACTGCTGATTTTCAAAATTCCTAGGAGTTCATCAAAAATATTTGTGTTCCTTATGGCCATCACCGTTATGTTTTTTCCCTGAAATTTACATTTAAAATCATGTCCAAGAAATTTACATGAAAAGATAAAAATGCAATGTTTGTAGTTTTATAAAGACAAAATAATGATATAAATTTTTACATTTGTTCCTCTCTTCATGAAATACGGTGAGGCTTGCATAAGAAAAAATTTTGTTGTTCTTTATAAAATGCTTATTGCCTTCAAATGCTTTTAGATTTCGCTTATTGATTTTTGAAAACACAGCAGGGGTGGGGTGGAATTGGAGTTGAATCTCTTTGAGTGGGAAGGCAGACTTTGAAATTAAAGAGGTGTCAATAGCAGTTGTTATTTAAGTTAAAAGAATATTTATATGTTGTGGAGTTCGAGAACGCCAAGGTTCCTCGGACGTAATTTCGAAAGGAACTTTAAATTTTCTACTATCTACCCGTGCATTTGTGACACACATTTTTCAAAAACGGCTGTACCGATTTTGAAACTGCATGTTCTTTATAATTAAAAGGATTAGCTTTTTATTATCTTATCTAGTGACTAGAACTAAGCAGGCTTATTTTTGTAGGTAGAAATGCTTGTAATTTATGATTTTAATTTTTCTGCATTTGTGAGTATATAGGTATGTTCGCAATTGAATGAAAATACATCTTTTAACTTAATTAACCTAAAAAACGACCAGGTAAATTTTGTCCGTTAAGCAGTTCGCTAACTTTGTTTAAATCAATTTAGGAAATAGACCGAGCTAGATATCCTAAGCAATAATATACTTAAGGTTTCTAAAGACTTTAAATGAAATGCTTCTATTTCACTCAGGAAAACATAACCGGGGAGATTGAAAGAAATCATTTAAATAACACAGCGTTGGAATGAATTGGTTCTATTGTTACCATTCTTACCAATGTCAGCTATGGTTTCCTCCATTGGAATAATCTATCAGCTCGTGAAATGATTGTCGGCCAAAGACATTACGCATTTAACGATTTTAAATAGACTTATTCATGTTTGTGAGTTTGTGAGTAAAGCTTATGATTTTGTCAATAACATTTATAATAGCAAATGCACTTTCTAAATTCATATTAGGGCTACACGAAATTTATTAGAATTTTCTTTATTATTATTATTATTGTTTTTACAAAAATGATATGTTGACCCATATATTTGTTAAATAGCTGCGTTTGAAAGACAAATATCAACTCCAAGTGATATCTTACTTGAAATGTATTTATCAATACGATAAGCTTATTTTCTTAGCTTTGGATCATTTCAACACTGTTAAATTTCACAAAATCGTATAATAAGCCTTACTCGCAAACAAATCTCGCTATCGCGACGTGGAGGTTAAAGCTGCGCCCGTTGTTGTTTACAAATAAATCACCTAGAAGCCAATAATGGACTTTATGTAAATATCTTTTATCTTTGCTTTTACTAATATCTATTGTTAACCCTAGAATTATGTTTCATAATGCTTTATAAAAATTTCCATTGTAATATAATCGAGCCTCGACTTTAATTTTTTGCAAAGTGACACAGAATTAAGTAGAATTATACGGTATGCTAACGTTTTTCCAAACTTTTAACGCTACGGTTTGTTATTTGTTTTTGATTGAATTTAAACCTGCTGAAGTGTGCTTAGACCTGCTAAAATATGTTTTGTACACTTGCAGGGCCCTATAAATTCACCAATGTACGTCCATTTCTTTGTTCACTTTTCTCAAAGTCATTATTTTTGTTATAATAAAATGTTTAAAAATTTTAACTATGATTAACTTTACGTGTCCGACACTTTGAAAACAATCTTTTTTAATCCTAATTTCAGAAAAATATAATTTAAAAAATTTCTGTTTTTATCAAGAATTTACATTTGGATTCTGCAAAACTTAGCGTAATGTTAAAAATTATGTTTTTGATAATTTTGGTGTTTGGTTAATAGGGCTGTGCAATAAACGGCTTAAATTCTCACCTCAATATTAAGAATATTGATTCCTAAAACTAGTCTAATATAAATTAATGGAGAAGTAGGCTTTTTGAAGATTTAACTTATATTTTCGTTGAAGGAGGCGTACGTATAAACTGTGTTGTTTGCTCTCATTGCATTGCATGGTCGCTTTTAAAGGAAAATTACATTGTGTTTTTCTATACATACCGCTAAACTTCGATACAACACCTATGCTCAAATAAACGCCGGTGTTTCAGAAAAATTTTAGATATGTAAGTAAAAAAAAAAAAACACCCTTTTTCAAAAAAATTCTAAAGAATAAAATTCCAGGATATTTGATCAAAGATTTGCATTTATGCAAATGTAGAAACCTAGTATTATTTACATTCGTATGAGTTTGTTTGTTTGTTTTGTTTGTTTGTTTGTTTTTTTTTTATTTTATTATTATTATTTGTTTAGATTTTAAAGCCATTATATCTGGAAACCTATTATGATTAGTTAAAATGTTTTTGTTGGAAACGCAGGAAATTTTTTAATATAAACAGTTTAGGTATGTTATGTATTTTAGTTTTAACAAGCTGTCACTCAAATTGCGCATACACATAGATAAAAATGCTATATTTTTCTAATGTCATCAAGTTACATTTCTCGAATGAACCATGCTCAAACAATTTGTAACGAGTTTCCATTTCTTGAAAGAGCAGTTCAACTACTTCGGTCGACATTCGTGAGTTAGCTAATTTTGCAAATATTCGACGTTTTAAAATTATTTTCGGTCAAAAAACACGCAAAAAATTTAACTGTTTTCTTTTAAAAGACAGATATTTTGTATGGAAAAATTTTGTTGCTTTTTTAATTCAGATGTACTAATATGGAAAAAATGTTCAATGTCCGTCTTTCCTCGTATCTTTTTACTGAAGGAAAATTTGTTAACCTTTTAAATTATCATATATGTATAAAAATTAATACCCGCATCATTGTTTGTGTTGTTATTCTAACCCCTTGCTATCCACTAATTGCTTGGAAAAATTAGTTACCAACCTTATTTGACTGGATTATAGAGAGTTTCAGTCAAAAATTCGATGGAATTTTCACTAAGCAGCCAGGAATTAGAAAACTAAAACCCCGCAAGCTAAAACTATTAAAAAAAAAAAAAAATGGCTTAAAAACAAAAAAGGTGTCATTGTGCTGGATTAAATAAAATTCATAGAAGATAATAACTAACAGTATGTATTAAGGTGGTCTTACACTATTGTTACAAAAATCAGGTTTTATGTATTTTTATATTTTCTACTTATAACATTTGATAAAATAATGATTAAAAAAAATATTTTTAATATTTTTTTCGGGTCCGTTTCGGGCAAAAAAGGTCAAATTTCATAAAAACGCTGTGATTTGTAACACAAAAATTAGTTATAAAAAAACATACTAAATTTTTCAGAGTAGATTTCTTAAAAGTAACTAGATTTCCTGGGATAATATAAAGATCGTTGGATTATTAGAGCTATTATTAGAACTTATATCTCGCTAGAAAAACTAAAATAGCAAGAAATAGGTCAAATATATGGACATAACAAGCACATTTTACGGAAAAATCATTTTCAAAAATTAAAAATTTTGTTTCAGGACAGAACTTACAGTATGAGCAGCATTTCCTGAAAATTTCAGGACTTTTTTCAAAGTTTGACTGATATGATGCGCAGTCTTTTAAAAAATGGTTTTAAGAAAAACTCATTTTAAAAATGACCAAAAATAAAAATGTCTAAAAAATAACTAAAGTTCCATAAACCTCTCCTTCTTCAATTTTTTTGGTTTCCCAAAACCTTTAGATAAATTAAGTAGCTCATTTCTTAAAATAAGTACTTATATATTTCTCTACTTTTTTCTAGATATTTTGGTAGAGTTTTTTGATCTATAACCCATGATTTGCATTACGCTCATAGTCTTACAAAAAAAAAAAACTTTCGATATAACAATCTGGTTGTAGACCGCATTCATTTAAAATGCTGAGAATTCCTCTCATGTGATCATTAAAACAGATAATTGCTGGTGAAACACCCATTTTCAATCCTTTCGGCCAACATAAGTTGACTTAGGGAATTGTTCCACAGCATTTTGTTCCAACAAACATTCTACTTGAATTCAGGAAAACACCGCAAACAATAGTAGAGCAATTTTATTTCTGAAATTAATTAAAATAGTGTAGTGTCATGTCCATCAATTATCTGACCCTTGTCAATTTTATCATGGCAAATTAAGAAATTAATAAAGAAGTGGTGTTGCTGATAGAATTTTAAGCGCTCATGTTCTGGTGTGGGCATCAGGATCTGGTTTTTCTTTTTTAATATACTTTTTTTTTCATAATCGTCTTCTCCAGTCTGCGTAATTCACATATTAGTTTCAACTACCATCTACTTCTGGAATTTCGAGGTAACTTATGTAAGCGTTAGAATTTAATGTAACTTGCATCAAAAGGTTGCATAAAATCAATATAACCCTCGGTATGATTATTTAATATGTTCGTTTCAAAAAGTTTAGTTTACCAATAAATCTAAGTTTTTCGATAAGTTGTCTAAATCGGTTGGAAAAGTTCCAGTAATCAAATAACAAGTGTTTTTGGCAGTTGACCTTATAGGTCAAAATGTGTTCTCCATAATCTTTTATGATCAAATAAAAAGAAAATCATATATTTTTGCTTTTAAAATTCATAAAGTTTTGAGCCTTACCGAAAAAAAAGATGCGTGGTTCAAAAATTATCTCTATTGACCTATAACTTACTGTTGTTGATTTCGTATAGAAAAAATAACCTGTTCAAAACGATGAGTAAAGATAGATATCCAAAGCTTAAATTTTAGATGGGACAAAATTACTGGGTGTACAATCTTCACCACTTAATGACCAAACATGCTGCAACTTGTCTGTCATCAAAAGGTCCCATTATATGGAACAAACAGGCTTTCAAATGAAATAAAATCAATCACAAACTATAACGTGTTTAAACATAAGATCAAAGAGACATTTTTTACCTCTTTAGATATAGTTCGTAGACCTAATAAATATAGATAATAATTCTAAATTTTTTTTTTAACTATGCTTTGGCTTAGTTTGTTTTTGTGTGTGACGTATAACGGGACCACAATGGAAATATTGTGACAAACAATTTTTGTGCTTATCCTTGCCACCATTTGTTTGTGTTCTTTTATTTTTTTTTTTCTGTAGTCTTGTAATTTTCATTGCTAATGTATATTTGTTTGTGGCAGAATAAATACTTACTTACTAACAGATATAATAGCACTGGAACAAAATGGCATTAGATTTGGAGCAACATCGTCAGTGTATTAAATGGCTAATATCTCTTAGAGTTATTCAAGTAGAGCATCTAAGACAGGATGGGGGCAACTTATAATAAAACTTTGACAAAATGACCATTAGGTAGAACAGCAAATACAGGTAAAAAGACAGAAATTGCCGCGTTGAGTTTCACAAAAAAGAATCCTGTGAAATCGATTTATTTCCAAACAGGTGGTATTACGGGAATTTCTCATCTAATGCCAAATGGTGAAAAATTTAGCAAGAAGATTTTTAATTACTCTTGAAAAATATGATGGCTACAATTAATTATCTCATACAAATTGGGCGTAATATAACAAACAGACTTGGTATTGAATTAATTATGAGTATGGAGGTGTTACCCAAAAGATAAGATAGATATCTTTATGCTGCTCTCCCACTATTTTGTCTGAATAATAAGTCGAGTTTTGCACAAAAGAAGATAGGATATGAGTTTACTTGTAGTTATGAAAATCAATATGAATTAAGCTACCATAGATTCTATATGATAAAATAGCGAATAAATTCGGAGAAACAACTTCTTATGTTTTATCAAGTCACACAATAAACTGTCTTTATTCTTTGTTTATATCATCTATATCCTAGAGGATAAAGGTTCAATATCGGAAGCGTAAATAAAATCGAATTCAAGAGAAATTAAGATTTAAGGTGAGATACCAATTAAATTTTACGCATTGGTTTATGTTGATACCGTATTTTCTCGAATAAAAGCCGCGTCTTCTAATTTTTTTTCGGAGACAAATTTTGCGGCTTCTATTCGAGGACGGCTTCTGTTCGAGGGCGGCTTATATTAAATTCGAACAAAAAAACTCTTCATTCATCTGTTTTCATTTATTTTGCTGAAACCATTGCAGTATAAGGAAAGAAATTTGGAAGATAGATTTCAAGTCAAAACACAAAGATCTGACTGCATATTGCTACACGTGTGACAACGGCTGAAAATAAGAAGATGGTCTAACAAAGATTGCAAAGTTTGTTAAGTTTTGTGAAAAGCAGAGAAATCATTTGGTTTTTCCCTTGGAAGTGTTGCCAACATGGACGAGACACCAATCTGGGCTGATATGCCAAGTGAAACCACTGTCAATTAAAGTGGTATAAGAACTGTTCCAATCAAATCTATCGGACATGAGAAGCAGCGTATAACCGTATGTTTAGCAGTCAAAGCAGATGGTTTTAAAATCAAACCATTTGTAGTTATCCC
>JAUZNK010004233.1:0-10523 GCA_035046665.1 Euphysa ruthae | reverse complement strand
TTTTATTATTTTCTGACGTAAATAATATATATGTATATATTTTTAAATGAACATAAATGAATTTTTTGAATTTTATTTTATTTTTTTAAGTTTTATTTTCTGAAATTATATTATTTGTTTTATATTTATATTTCCTGAATTTTGTAAAAGGAGATTGTAGATTTTTACAAATGTTTGTTCATTCAATAAAAATTCTTAATTGTGGCGTTATATATTTTTCCATATTTTTTCAAATTATTTAGAAACCGATAGCGCAAACGAAATATTCTTTAGAAATATTTATAAAATTTCACGATAACAGTTCGATAAACTAAAGTCCCTAATTCACAAAAATTAGGTCATCAAAATTTTTTGTTATCGTTCATTTGAAGAAAAAAAAATGTAATAAATATCTGCAAGTTGCTCACAAAAATTATGTTTCAAATATTTCTATTCTTTTAATACGAATACGGTATTGTACATGCTATTCAATGTATAAATTTTATCTCAATCCGTTTTCGCCAAGCTCCTAATTTTTGTCAGTTATCTTTTTCCAGTGTTGCTCCAAAATACGGTCATTTTAGGCTTTAAAGTTAGTCGTTTTAATCTTTTGGAAAGGGTTATTTAGCTTCCCTTTCAAATTTTTGACAGCTTTTGATAACGTCTTATATTCTTATAGTCACTAACTTGCCTTTGATTATAACAAAAGTGCATTTTAAATTTTATTCAAGTATCTATGTTAATTATTTCAACAAATACATTTTGGGTGTGGCAGGCCTCTCTCTCAAAAAGTATATTTTATTTTAACATTTTGCATTTTGGGTTGACAAATGTGCACAAAAACTTCAAAATTTTGTGATCGAAAGTTTTATTTTTGAGTTTTTCTCATGATTTTATTATTTTTAATTTTGTATTTAGCTCTTCGAATTAGCACAAATATTTTTTTGCACATTTTAAACTTAATGAGTAAAATTTAATATTTTTTAAATATAGGATAAAATTTATATATTGATATATTTATATATTAATTTTGCAGCTAATACTATTATATACTTAAGTAGAAATAATGATAAATATTTTTTGTAAAATAAAGTGTTATGTATTCTTTGTGAAATCTCGCAATCTAGTTGGCTGTTACCGGTATACAAAAATGAACCGGTGTACGAACTTTTTTAAAGTTAGTCATAAGCCGAGTTTTAAGCTCTTGATTTTTTTTTTTTTTTTTTTTTGGATTTTTAGCAAGAAAAGGTTGTACATCGCTATCACATTTGAAATTAAATTGAAATTTTTTAATTTGGCGTTTGTATCTTAATTTCTTCCTTATTGGTTGTATTGTTTTTCACACTATTTGAGGTCAGTTAACAACAAAAATGTTGTATTTTGAGGTCTCAGTGGGAAAAATACGAAGTATAACACCTTCCCCTGTAAGAAACGTTCACACAATTAGATTACCTAATTTTGGATCTTCATATAAACATTTTCCTTTTATTTCTGTTGTGAACAAGCTTAGCGTAGTTGCTATTTTTTGTACGATTGAGTGCAACAGTTTGAATATGTATGTAGTTGCCATTTGCAATAGCATGGCAGGAAAAAGTATTGAAGCAACCACATGAAACAGTGATAATACTAAGTCGTTTGCATTGAATTTCAGCCCGAAATACATACAGGCTGGAGTGAACAATATATTAAGTTACGCATAAACGGGAAAAAAAAAAAAAAAAAACGGATAACTTCGATAAAAATATTATTTATAGCTCCTTTTTTAATACTGCTACTCCTTTGTTAGTTGAAGAATGCAAGCTAGTTTTTTAAGTTTTTGGCAAGTAACTTAATTCGCTGTCACTGCAAAAAATATTTCAAACCATTGGTCTAGGTAGGTAGTTAGCTTCAAATTTCTGAACCAGCTAGTTCACGCTACCTTATTGGTTCAACGGTTATCTGGGTTTAAATAATAGTATTCAAACTTTGTTTTTGACCATTGACTTCCCGTTCTACACAGTACTGTTTCAAATATGCGCCGCTCGACATTTCTCTAACAAATTAATAAGAAAGCTTTCTCTTTCGTTAAAGAACTACTGAAGACACCCTGACAAGCAATGTTAAACACTCAACAAATACATCTTAGGGGCTTCACTTCCAAATTAATTGATACAAGGAATCGTTTGGATTCTGTGTCTTACCATGACTTTTCCGGAAGGCTGTTGTCGCCTAACTCTTTAAACAAATAACTGCTAGTATCGTTAAATTTTCTTCGTAGGATGATTTTCCAGTTAATTTGTCAGCCTGGTACCTACAACTGGAATCCTTTGTACCAAGGCGTTTTTTTTTGTTTCATTGTCAACACTTTCCTCATAGTGTAACCGAAGAGCGTCGATTTTTTCATTGCATACAAGCTATCAATATTTTTCCATGCCATAACAATTTTAGAGTGTGCATCACTTGTTCTGTGAGTCTTTCTGCTTCACATAGGTTTTTATCATCGCTTTTAGTCGTTTTTTAGATTTTAGATATCGCGTACCGACCCGCTTTTGCACGTGACCGATCCAGCCTCCTTTTTTAATAGAAACATTATTACCGTATGGTTTAGCAGTGATATGACAACAGTGTTTTAGGAACTGCTATCACCATCACCAATAGTAGTGTATCAAAAGTTTGTTTTTTTGTATTGAGCGCATAAACATTTTAAGTATGCCGCTCTCGATTCCATCGACTCTGTATTTATCAAATGGGTTTTTTTATTCTTTTTATGAACGTTTCGTCATCGTTTTGAGATTTTTTTTTACATATTTTGGTGATGAAAAAACTGCGTTTTCATTCACAAATTGGATTATCACACATAATGTTTAGTTCTTGGCAAAATCCTAAATTAGCTGAGCAACACTCCACCGACACACCTTCCACACAATACGTGTGGTGAGTACACTTTAAAATACTTTTTGTAAGGAACAGTTCATAATCAAATTAAATTCCTCAACATTAGTGTCACTGTTTTCCTTTTTATTGAGTTGTGATTTTTTTCCAGACGCTGAACGTTTTGGTTTCACATTTTTCGGTGTTTCAGCGTTTGATTCAGCAAAAGAAATTTTAGTTTGTTTATTGCCTTTGAATCTTTTTCTTTTGCCTGAATACACTCTACTAGAAGTCTATTTTCTCTTTGATCCTGTTTTACAAGCAGAAACAATACTTTTTGAAAGAATGGTTTTCTAAAAAATTTTTGTTACTTATTTTTTCTAATTTGAAAACAGAAAAGTTTCTTTCCATAAGGAAAAATGTTCAAAAAATATAATAACCAATAAAAGTAGGATTTTAAAATAGCTAGTCATGTTATATATAGTATGCTAGTCATGTTATATATACAAATATATAATACTATATACACATACCACAAAAAAAAATTAGACATGTCAGCCTTTGCAGGGGGCATGGATGGCCAAAATTCTAATTATCACCTTGTTTGTAACCCAAATATTCTTTATAATTATTTTTTTAACGAAAAAAAAAAAAAGCAACAGGCTTTATCTTTTAAACGCAAAAAACAGAATGAAAAAATTTTTTATAGAGTAAAATTTATGACATTTTAAACTTTTTAACTTTACTGTACAATTCTCTAAAAAATAACCTCATTTTCATAGGGGTGCCAAAATATCAAAATAATCCAAATTGAAAACAAGAAAGCTCACTTCATCAGAGAAAACTTAGTACAAAATGTAAAATACCAATTTTGAAAATTTAAGTAATACCAGCTGGAGTTAAAAAAAATCTACCGCATATTTTAAAAAGGTAATGGCTATAGTTTACACAAGCTCTTTTTGAGAATACCAAATGGAAAAAAATAAAAAGCATTATTACCAGAAAGTTATTTCTGCACCTTTAACGAAGTTGTAAAAATTAAAATATATTACTTAATTTTAAGATTTAAAATTTAAATAACAGCTCTACGACATCTACACTGAAGCTATACAAAATTAAACTAGATTCCAGGTGCTGTAATCCAGCTCGTCACTTATAAAGAAATTAGTTGAACCCCATTTTCGCAAAAACTGTCCCCATTTGAAAATATTTTTTTGCCGTGGAATATTACAGGAGCGATTGACATCGCTAATATAAATATCTGCGTTGCAGTTTATAATTTCACCGAATTTGCGCCCACGCTCTGCCGCCAAAAAAGTTCCGCAATATATGATTCAAATAAGGCATCACTGGTACCATGCTGATACCACGGTGTTCACATGCAAATTTCAACCCTGTGGCTGAACTCTGACCTACCCTGGCCTCAACCCTAACTCTGGTTTAGAATCTCTTAGTGTTCACTAAGGAGAGTTGAGATTTCCACCCCAGCCTTGAAACTAGATCTGTCTTGAAGGCAGTTTGAAATTTAAACAAAATGTTTCGTCATGTGAACGCAAAACGCAACAACTTTCATGTTTGATTTTAAATGTGCACAACAAAATGTATCTCACATTTAAAAAAAAAAAAAAAAAAAAAAAATTGTTACTTTCAGCACAGATTTAAATTTTAAACCCCGGCTTTAAATTTCAGGGTTTGAAATTTTATTTTCAGATCCCGATGTGTAACTCACATCAGCATCTCCACCCATCTTTCCCTCGTGTGCAGCGATTCAATGTACATAGTGCGTGACAATTCGGGAAATTATTGTTTGCTACCAATCCTGGACAGCCACTGCAAAATGGAAATATTATCTATCTGTTCGCAGGAACAAGATTAAGCAGGCTAACGTTCTCGTCCGTGATTTTATTAGCATTTCAACAATCTAACTAACGTACTTAGGCGTATGAGGTCGTATTGTCAATTTGATACTGACAAATATAAACTTTAAACACATATTTTTATTTTGTTTTGGCTAACGTTGTTTCTGACACCAAATTTTTTTTCGGCTAACTTGATTTACTATAAAGGTTATTACAATAACAGGTGTGATGTATTTTGATACACCAAAAAAAAACGCACAATTTGTAACAATAATCAATAAAATCGTTAAATAAATAATAAGTATCCATTAAAAATTTTTGCCGTGACCAGGATTCGAACCTGGGTTATTGCGGCCACAACGCAATGTACTAACCACTATACGATCACGGCGACGACACTTCAAAACATTATTTAGAATTTTATATAGCATAAAATCACACTATCTGTATTTACCTTTACAGGCTATTAATTTCCAACACCATAGTTTTAATAAATACTGTGAATAAGTAAAAAATAGGTGTTTATTCTGCCACAAACAAATAAGTATTAGCTATGAAAATTGCAAGACAGGAGAAAAGAGTAAAATAACAGTAATAATAAACATTAAAATAAAAAAAAAAAAATGTTGGCAAGGATAGGCATAGAAATTGTCTGTCACAATTACACAATATTTCCACTGTGGCCCGTTCCTTATAAAACACACACAAAAAGAGAGAATTCAGCCGAAGCACAGTAAAAAAAAATTGTAAAAAATAAAAAAAAAATAAATAAAAAAAAAAAAAAGTGTTTTTTTACAAAATTAAAGTCTATATTTGTGAGGTCTGTCAAATATCCAGAAAGGTCAAAAATTTTTCCTTGATCTTATGTTTAAAAACGTTATCGTTTGTGATTGATTTTACTGTGTGCAACTTTCCATGAGATACAGTTGCCCATTTTTGTAGTCGAAAAGTCAAATAACTTATTTGATAAAAGTTATCATTTAAGGTTATGCCATTATGGACACAGATACAACACTATAAAAAATAATATGATACACGCTGTTTTTTCACAAGAAACCAATGAAAAGATTTAGTAGGTAAAGTTTCCAGGATTTTATTACCTAAAGTTTCTTATGCGGTTTCTTAAGAACGAAGGGGAAATTTATCTAATCTTGAATATTGAGTTTGTACGTGTCACACATTTGAACATTCTTAACACATAAACACTCGAATTAACCTTTAAAATTCGAATTACAGACGTTTGATTGTATTTTCAGCATTTTTGTTTCTAAAAGCGTGTAGACATAGTTAGAAGAATCAGCCATAAGAGAAAACAGTCTGTAAAGTTGCAAATATCCGGACCGTTATTCCATTGTTTTTACGACTTTGAATGTAAACATCTTAAGGTGCTACCCCCTTACAGTAATAAATTATTTTCTTCTTTTTTTTTCTTTACATGTTTTTGAATATTTTATGGGCTCACAATAAAAAGCCTTTCTCAAAAACACACAAAAAAAAAAAAAAAAATTATTGTTATTTTACAATTCTACTAGAAATTGTCGGTAACATGATAATAAAGAAACTTGCCAAATTTGGAATCGAAAGGATTTATCTTTTTGAGGAATGTGCTCCGTCAGCGGAAAAAATGTTGTTTTCAGAAAAACATGAAAAACCAAAAAAAAAAAAATCTCCACTGTTATTTACAAAGCCTTTTTTTTTCTTCTATTTTTATCAGTAATACCATTTAATTGTTCTTAATATCATTTTTCTTAACTTTACCATTGTGGAATACCGTTTTTTACTTTCTATGTTACCCGTGCACCATCACGTTTTATACAGCACTGTTTCAAATATGAGCCGCTTTGCATATTGAATATCTCCAATAGATTAGTAAGAAAGCTTTATTTTTCGTTAAACAGAGAACTTCTGAAGACATCCTGACAAGCTATGAAGTATGCTCAAAAAATACATCTTTGGGGCAACGATTCCAAATTAACTGATTCAAAGACTCGTTTATATTATTTGTCTTACTATGAAGACACTTTTCCAGAAGGTTGGCAGCGCCTAACTCTTTGAACATCGGTAAAAGTAAATCAAAAATAGCTGCAGCTGTTATTGCATTTTTTTTATCAGATGATTTCCAGTTAATTTGTCAGCCTGGTATCTACAACAGGAATCGTACACAGGCAATTTTTTATTTCATTCTCAATATTTTCCGTATAGTAGAAGAGAACAGAGCGACCACCGATTTTTACATCGCATGCAAGTTATCAACAGTTTGACATATTGCTGTGCCATAAAAATCTTGGAATGTGTGCATCGCTTTTTCTGTGAGTCTCCATCTAGCTTTTTAACGTTACTTAAAAATTTTGTTTTTTAGTCCGACCTGCTTCTGCACTCTCCATTTTTATTATAAAAGTTGTCACCGTATGGTTTACAACGATATGAGAACGATGTTGTAGGAACTGCTATCACCATATTTTAATTAAAAAAAAAAAAAAAAGAATACTAAAATATCAAGCCATAAAATTAGCCAGAATTTTTCAATCAAGCTGATTTTTGATCTCATGGTTTAAAACATAAGTTATTGTTTGAAATAACATATAATGGTTTAAAACATAAGTTTTTGTTTGATATAACATATAAAAACACCTTGGCAACTATATAAATAATTCTTTGCTAAGGCAAAAATCAGTTTTCAAACACATTTTAAAAGTTTATTTTGGGGCACTTAAAAATTTTTCATGAGGCTTTTAATCTCGGAATCGGATTCTGCGATAGATAAATAGGCAGAAACACTAGTTTTTGAAAAAATTATTACTGTACTTCCCCCTTAAAATGCACCAAACCGCGATCCAATGAGTGCAACGAAATATTTTAAAATGGAATAAACCAACTCATCAACAACCGAAGATATTGATTTTATTGTTTCTAAGCTGGAATCGGATACATTGTTTGAGGATGACCAGTTTATTAATGATATTAGTGTTCTTCTCGTCGAAACTAAGAGTCAAAAAGAAGATGGCAATGTTTTTAAATACCCTAAGATATGCAAGTCAGAGGGGGTCATAAAATCTAATCAATATATTTCATGTTTTGATAAACTCATTGAATAACAATAATAAAATTATACAATGTAACTCAGCCGTATGCAATAGCCGTGCTAAATTTTTTTTTCTTAATATTTCATGAGATAGCTAGATATTACCAACATTTATCAAAAAACACTGCCACAATACAAATAATTACGAATAAACGAAATAGACTAATTACAAACTAGTTAATTGTTTTATAATTAGATGACATAAAATATAAAAATATATGTCATATATTACTTCAAAATATACCATATATAAATATATCAATATATATATATATATATATGTACAATAGGAGAACTAACAAAATAGATTAAAAAAGTTATATTAAAGTTTAAGTAAATCTTTCGTGCTTAAGTGTCACATAGCAGCATTAAACATCACCAAGAAACCCATGCTAAAGTTGTCGAGTTCTAACGAGGATTTTAGATATTTTATCGGAAAAATGAAGAAATTACTTCAGCCCCAGTAAAGCGAGTTTTCGAACTCGCGGTGGAGGCAGGAGCTTGTTTCCTGAGACTACTGTGTACAAATAAAAACATGCTCTGCCTTGGAAGAAGAAGAGTCAACTATGTTACTACAGATGTTAATACGAATATGCCCACATTTGTAACACATATGAACATTCATCTAAGCTTTGCAAATGTAGATTTAAAATTTATTTAAAAGTATTGAAGTAATCTACTTTTGAATATTTGTTATACGTTTTTTGGTACTTGGTGGTTTTACAACAAGATGTTGCAGTTGACAAGTATGTCTCGCTCTGCTGTAAAGATGAACTCCAGCAGTTTAGAGTTTACATATACCAAATAACCGTGAGTTTCTGCGTAAAAAAACACCTTGTTAAGATCATAGTAATGTTCTATCTTGCTAAACAGCCTCCACTACTAAAAGGCCGTGGTTGACCGTTTAACGATATCAATAATCCTTTACGTTTAACTGAAAAACATTTTGTTTCTCGGAAGAATCAAAACTTGGGAACAAAGCAAAGTAATTAACATGATTTTTCTTCTTGATTTTTTTTTTCCACTTTTTGTATTAGTGCCTGATGACTTTTGGATACTTTATGAATTTTTTTA
Source organism: Euphysa ruthae (assembly GCA_035046665.1). Taxonomy (NCBI): domain Eukaryota; kingdom Metazoa; phylum Cnidaria; class Hydrozoa; order Anthoathecata; family Corymorphidae; genus Euphysa; species Euphysa ruthae. The sequence goes on along the minus strand of JAUZNK010004233.1, from coordinate 1,679 downwards.
CTATTTTCATGGAGTTGGCCCCAAAGAACCATAGGAGATACACCTGTTTAATACGTTACTTTCACATTATAGTACACCAATCCTGTTTCTCAAAAATGTCAAGTTGAACTCTACGGCATTGTCAAATTATTTTATCCCTAATTTAGTTTGATATTTTTTTGTGGTCAGTATGCTGATTTGCACAACGTTTTTACCTATTATATATAAGAAAATTTCGAAGAGCTCGATGAGATGAAACCTATAATAATATGAAAATAACCACTTTTATACCTTATATACCTTTATATACCTTTACATAGCAATTTACCTAAAAATATGTTTCTATAAACACTCATTTAAAAAAAAAAAAATTTTTTACATATATGATACCACACGATAGCACCAATTCTTATTGAAAAACTATTCTATGTTCTAATTCATAGTTTTTGAAATAATATATGCTATAATTAGATTTAATAGTTTATATTGATAATTTTAAATTTCAACCATTTTTTTTTTAGTATTTGGTAATTTTCTTGAAAAAAGTAATTTTTTGAATTTTTTTCACTTTTTTTGAAGGACTAAAAGATTTTTTGTCAGAACAAATACATCTACTTTGTTAGAATGTATTACTACTCTTCATTCCAAAATAGGTATAAGCAAGTATGTAGTTCCATTATTTAAGAAAAAATGTTGCGCGTCATAGATTCGATACATTACTAAGCATAAACCATTTTTAAAACCATATAACTCTTTTGATGAAGAACGATTTGAATGACTTATGAACACATTTTTACCATACTTTACAAATTGCAAAAATTCGATCGCATCAAGATCTGGTGGCCCATTCTCAAAAACCCACAAAGTAAGAATTTTTATGTCATGGCAAACTCATGAAGCATATTGATAATAACAACACATTCATCTTTCTATCTGATAAATTATATCTTTTAATCCATCAGGTAATATATGCGTTAACAGAAAGGTTTTGTCAAGATCCTTTGAAAAATTATTTTGACTACCAAAGACCTATGGGCCGACACAGACCCTAAATTAAGAACTTTAGATACCAAAACAACACAATACGAACCTCCAAAACATTAAAACAAATTTTTGGCAGTTCCCGAAAAGGTGAACAGCGAAACTTTAAAATTAATTCTAAGCCTTTTTAAAATTATTATAACTTTTTCTGACCTGTTCTATTTACTGTTGTCGTATAAGCTTAAAAAAGGCCATTTTTGTAGCCACATATCTTTGAAAAGCATTATTTTCTGGGGATATATATCTCTGATCTGCTGTAAGAATTTAGCATAAAAAAAAAAAAAAAATTCAAAAAAGAAAGTAATTTACAGCAGAAATATACGATTGACATGAAGGGTCTGATGTGATCTATTTTCATTCTATGGTGTGCATTATTCATTATACTAGGTTTAAATACTATTGTTATGTTAGCTTGGTCTTACTTATATTATGCTAGCTTAGAATTAAATGCTGTGTTAATGTCATGTGTTGATGTTGTTTCGACATCATATTGTGCTATTTTGACTTTATATGCGGTGGATATGTAATTATACGGTTTTAATTTCTCATTATTCGATGTCATATTGTTTGTTATACGATACGAGCGAGATTATTATACCATTATAAACGTCCTGAGCTCATTGTACATTGTGATATAATTATAATACGACTATGTTATA